>PVKM010012662.1:0-31355 GCA_004027735.1 Carollia perspicillata | reverse complement strand
TTTTTTGAATTCTTGTTTCTTCATTCTTTTCTGTTTGTTTGGTTGTTTGTTTCTTCCTTCTGGTCCACTGCATTGATTTGAGTCCCAGTTTTCTTTCCATCATCATTGGTTCCCTGTGCATTTTTCTTCATTTCACTTATCATCGCCTTCATTTGTTCATCTAATTTGTGACCAAAATCAACCAGTTGTGTGAGCATCCCGATCACCAGTGTTTTGAACTGTGCATCTGATAGGTTGGCTATCTCTTGCTTGCTTAAAAGTATTGGCTCTGGGGCTCTGAGCTGTTCTTTTGTTAGAGTCTGTTTTGGTCAGGTGGTGCCTATTACGTATGGGTGGCAGAGCCTTAGGTGTTCACCAGGGCGGGTCAACCCAGTCACAGGGTTGTGACCCTGTCTGTGCGGGCGGGGTCAGAGAGGGAACAGTGGTGCCTGTTCCAGGAGCTCTCGGATTTGTGTCCCCTCTGCTGCTTCCCACAAGCAAAGTGGGTCCCCCTGGTGCTGGTTCCCAGGTGGATGGGCCTATGCACGCTCCAGGACCCTCTGCTGGTCTCCCCAGTGACCTCTCCTGTGAGGCTGGGTGTCTGAACTGGCACCTTTTCAGTCGGTGTTTTTAGGCTTTATTTCCCGTTGTTGGGGCCCTGGGCTGCACGGTCCATCTCACTGCCAGTTCTTGCCTAGTTTATCTGCGTGTGAATATGTGTCCGCCAATGGCCAACTGCCCTGCCTGTTTCCTCCCCACATCTGGGGTCTGTGAGCTGGGTGCCGGCACCGCCTGCGCTCCCGAGCCTGGCAGCCACTGCCTTTTCCTGCCGCGTTCCCTCTCTGCCAACTGCCGACTCCGCCCCTCTTACCGGTCTGGTTGAATGGTTGTCGGACTTCCACAGTTCAATTTTCTGTTTTGGTTGTGTTGTTGTTTATAAATCTTTGTTGTCTTTAATTTTGGTTGTGCAATGAGACACAGTGTTTCCACCTACACCTCCATCTTGGCCGGAAGTAGTTTTGTAACTGTTTTAGATAGTCATTTGTTATGAAATTGTTGTCTAAGCGTGTCTTCATGCTTATAGTCATTTTTCATTCACACACACACACACACACACACACACACACACACCCATTACACACTGATCCTAATATTAAATTCTAAATAATTCACTGTAGAATAAAATAGACATGGTTCCTGTCTTTGTATTTGCCAGTCACTAGAAACTGCTGATAACACTGAGGAACTATAAATGTTTGTTTGCATACTTAATAGTAGGTGTGACTTAATTCTTTTTCACTCTTATGTCACTTAACAGCTTCAACTGTGGAGAAAATTGGCATGATCCAGTTAAATGTAAGGTAAGTTTGTCTGGCAGTTTCATTTTTAAATAGTGAAGAGCACTCTAAGACTTGGTGACTGAAAATTACAGCCCACAATTTTGCTACTTTTCCTTTAGTAGATAAAAGATTTTATTTTGTCTTTTTTATTTCAGATGATCATTGCCAGTATTTAGAGAACATTCCTTAGGGAATAAGTCAGCTCCTGATATTATCAGGATCGTCATGGTTAAGGCACCTTCCTCAGTAGGCTTTGTAATGGTCTAAGGACAGTGGCACAGCTTGGAGCTGGAGTTCTCGTCAGGTGGTAGATTCTCCACTCACTTCAGAGAAAGTCCTCCTTTGGTTGAGTTTGTATGTATTGGGTTGGAGAACTACAGGGTTTCCTTGATTTAAAAGGAAGTAAATCTAGTAATAATCTTGTCTTTTGGCTTTTATATTTAAGCTTGAGTAAATTTACGTGTTGAAGTAATTTGCTATTCTTATTTCTTAAGTCTTTTTTTGTACCCTAACAGTTGTGGGTTTTTTTCCCCAAACAGTGGTTGAAGAAATGGATTAAAAAGTGTGATGATGACAGTGAAACCTCTAATTGGATTGCAGCCAACACAAAGGTTGGTGTTTTTCTTCAATAAACTGTGGTAATGAGAACTGCTAAATCAACATTAGCAAAAGTAGTAAATTTACCTGGTTAAGGCCTTGTTTTACCTTTTTATCTATTTTAAGGTTTGCTTTCATTTTATCTAGAATGAGTGCCTATTAATTTTTCTCTAGCATTTGAGTTCGTTTTACAGAGTACGATACTGTAATGTGCATGTTGCTGTACTTAAGAAATTTTCTTTTATTGGAAAGCGTTACTTTTCTCCAGAAGACAAGGCTGATAATTTTTCTACCCTGATGTTTGCTATACTGCCTGTATTGTCCTTGGCTGCCTTTTAGTATACAAATGTTGGTTTGCTCCACCTAAGTTGGTTTTATTGGGCTAATTTGCATTTCTGCATTTAATTTCTAAGAGATTTTAGGGCACTATTCAATCAGAGTTAAATGAGTAACTTTTTATTATGTAACATCTTTAGCATGCTAAACTTCTATAATATGATTTATTAAGAGACTTGACTCTTGAGAAATAGAAGTTTGGGGGTAAAATGGGTATCCTTTGGTTTTTTGTTATATTTTTGAATTGCATTGCTTAAAATATTAGCTTTAAAATTCAGTCTCTTTTCAGTCCTTAACCACTTCTTTAACACTAGACAAAATCTTACTGGTGAAAGCAATCTTGAACACCCTTGTTGTCTATCGCTAAGTAATAACAAGCATTTGAATCCCAGTATGCACCACTCAATTTCTTAATAGAAAATTGTCTAAGTATCCAGTTTTTTATTCAGTTCAATCTTCTATCCCATCCAAATAAGAAGTGACTTGAGTGATGAATGATAGGGTTATTAATGGGCCATTCGTTTTTAGTTCCTCATGTGTGAAGATGATGCTTTATTTATTCTTTTTAAATAATGGAATGGTTTGACCAGTGTTAGTTATAGCTTTGTGCTGTTCCATCACTCAACCACAAGACAGAAAGAATATGGAGTTCTTAAATGATAAAGGCTAACACACAATTTTACACTCTCAGTACCCTGCTCTACCCCTCAAAATTAAAAAATATGTATTTATTTCTGTTTCTCAGAAAGCATTAGCAGGGAAACAGCGAGTCTTATCACGTAGCACAGTGCCCACGTCTTTGAGGAATGTGTGACTGAAATATTTTTGCGCTCTCTAAAACCATCATGATATGATAAACATAAGCCATGTCACTCATAAAAACCTTGCTGTAATGTCAGAAAGTATGTTTACTTTTGTTTGAAAAATTTTTCTAGCCTAGCCTTTTTTGAAAATAGAAGATTTCTATCTTTTTCTTAAATATGTTCTATAATACTAGTATTTAGAATAGGGCAGCTGTATTTTCACTGAGTAGTTTGATTAAACTCTCATCCTCTTTTCTGCATCTAGAGAAATCACAACTACTCTAAACCTCAAAGATATTTAAAATAGGGAATACAATCTTGAATATGTTTGACTTTGTTTAGAAAGTGGATTATTGAGGAAAAGTGGCAATTTATAATAACAAAGTTATCTATTTGGCCGTGTTAAGGTGAGACTGAAGAGTTTTTCCATTGAGTGGTTTCAGAAACTTTTTGTTTATTATTGTTATTAGTTCCTTAAACTGATTTGCAGATTGTTGATGCTATCCTAACATACTGAGTGCTTAATACTATTTGGTTAATTATCCAGAAATGTAGAGTAAAACAGATATTTTAGGACTGGAGCTCACTTCTCTGAGAAAATGTAAAATTTCTTATGCATGTCATTTCAAAAATTTGATTTAAAATGTGTAATTAAAAATCACCATATTGACCTATTTAAAATTACTGTAGTTTATGGGCATTGTAGTGTAGGCTTATTTTTGCAAATAATATAATGGGTACTACTTCTCCCTTGTGGTAGTTACAGACATCAAACACAAATACAGCAAAAATACAAGCTTTCTATCTCATTTATCATTTTATTAAAAATAATGAGTAAGTTTGATTTTTTGAGGTTTTTCAAAAGAGAAAAACAATAGGCCTGCAGTGTAGTAACTGTGCCTCACTCACTAGTAACCAAGAAAATGCTACAGATCAGGGAGGGGGGAATCCTGTTCTCTGTAGCACAGATGCAAATGAACCACAATGAGAAGAATTTGAAGCAAGGGTATTTAGCCCTGGTCAGGTAACTTAGTTGGTTAGAGCATCGTCCTGATTCAGTGTTTTGGGACGATGCACTTACATCAGACACAACAAGGTTGCCCATCCTCAGTCATGGTGCTCAGACAAGAATCAGCCGATGAATAGCATGAATAAGTGGAACAACAAATTGATGTTTCTTGCTCTTCCCACCCCATCTCCCTTTCTCTCTCCCTCTAAACTCAATAAATAAAAATATATAAATAAAAAAGGATATTTGGCAGAAAGAAGTTGGGAAATTCAGAATTTACAAAAAGAATTTACCAATCTCACTTTCCTGAATCTTAAGGCCAAATTGCTTGGGTTTGAATCCTGACCTCCACCCTTTGCTACCTGTATGACCGAGGACTAGTTTGTTTTTTGTGTGGTTTTTTTAAATTTTCTCTCCCTTAGTTTATTCATCTGAAAAATGGAAATAGGAATAGGTGTACTATAAAGATTATAAATTAATGCATATAAAACACTGAGAACAGTGTGAGATATAGGAAGTAACCATTATTTATTTTTAGATGACTTAGATTATTTACATGAACAAAATATTTTACCTTCATGAACAAAATATTATTACTATGTATATGGCTACAAGTACTTAAAATATTTTTGTATTTTAAGTACAAAATACAAAAGCCCTACTAAAACATATTCTTAAATTGTACATTTCAAAAGCCAGTAGTAATGACAATGGCTCATTTTCAGTAGTACTTACTAAGAGTTTGACACTGTTCTAAGTGCTCTACATGTATTAATGATAGTGAATGTGGTATTTTAAAATAAACCAAATCGAGAATTGGCTTCTCCTCAGTGCTGGTAATACAACCTAGTGTAGCATTGACACCAACTTTGTAGTTTCTCTTCATAGGAATGTCCCAAATGCCATGTCACAATTGAGAAGGATGGCGGTTGTAATCACATGGTCTGTCGTAACCAGAACTGTAAAGCAGAGTTTTGCTGGGTGTGTCTTGGCCCTTGGGAACCACATGGATCTGCCTGGTAGGTTGGGGGAATGGAAATGAAGGGAAGAATATGTTCACAAAAGTGTGTGATATATGCCACATATTCTGAGTAAAGTTTCTGCTTCATGGAAATCACCTAACTTGGGAGCTTGCTAAATAAGTATTGTGTGATTAGTGTTAGAGGTATATATGCAAGATACTGAGAGAGAGGGATTACTTTGGAATATTTCACAGAGGAGGACTAGGAGTTCATTGGTTGAAAAAGTGTTGGGAAAAACATACAGGGCAAAAGGAGCAGCATGAACAAAGGTAGGATGATGTGAATGTATATGACTTATTCAGGGAAGAGTTGCATTTTCTAATATGTCTCTGTAGGCAGTAGACAAAACCCAGCATGCAGTTGTGTGTTAGTTACCCTGTCCATCATTTGACAAAAAAAAAGTTTGTCCCAAACTTTGATTATTAGAAAATCGCCCAGTCAGTCCAGATTTTTAGTTTCCCTTTGAACCATAGGAACAGACCTGGCATTTCTTCTTGGCAGCAGTCACCAGGAATTGATTACTAATCTTCGTCTGCCAGTTATGTTTCCGCAAAGACTGAAGCTTAATGGCATTTGCATATGTCATGATGGTACTAATCCCATTTCATAAAATATATACCTTAGCTCAATGCATATTTCTTATCCATTTGGGAAAGTGCAAGTTAGACTGATGACGCTTTGAATTTTGAGAAAAATCAGAGCTAGCACATCTCTTAGTAAAGGTGAAAATATTTGAGTGTTATTATATGCAAATGGCCTGTTTCACTGATTTGAGTTACTTGCCTGTGCCCTACTGGCCTTTGAGTTTGTGGGCCTTCCTTAATTGTGGGGAATAGAAAAAGACAACATAGACTGAGACCTACAGTAGTTTGGACATTATCGGAAGCATTTTAAGTGAGTGACATGATTGGATCTGCTACTTAGATGAGAAGAAGGCTGTTTTTGTTTATACTTTATATACATTGTCCCATAATTGTGGCTGCTTTGTAGAGAGTGGGTAGGAAGTTAATAAATTGCAGGTTCAAAACAAGATAAGGAAGATCTGAACTTAAAAAGTGGCAAGTCTTCCCTTTTAGTTTTGTTGGAACTTTCATTAGTTTCATTAGCTAGAGGAATAATATGAGGGATTACCTGTCTAAAATTAATTCTGAGACAGGTAAAAACTAGTTGGAAGTAAAGAAAGTGATTTTGCCATTGTCAGAACCAAGAAAGGGTGTTTTGGGTTTTAGCTGGACAGATCTTCTAGATTTTGTGAAGGCGAACGGCAGTATTAGAGTGTTCCCAGCAACCAAATTCACTCTAGTATATTTAAACAAGCCTAGTGAGGGGGGAGGGAATGCAGAAGAGTTAGATTTTTGTGTGTAAGGTGATCTCTGATCACAACTTAAATCTTAAAGGAGCTGTATTAAAAACTGAAAAGGATATGAAACAAATGGTAGATACAAAAGAATGAACAGTGGCCTAGATCAGGGATGTCAGAAATGTTGCTTGTGACGACTTCAATCTGCTTTCTTATTTAAATCTGAAAATGCCTCAGAATCTTCAAAATAGCATTCCAAGTAACACTTTAGAAGTACAGATGAGTTCTATTTGCTTTCCTTTTTTAAAAGTCTTAATTTAAATGTTAGCAGAGTAAAGGCCAGAATGATTTGAGGCTTATAAACATCTAAAAAAAATCAAAGGGAAAATTTTTAAGAATTATCAGATAAGAAGAGTTGTTAATAGTTAACCAGTAGAGGACAAGGAGGGGTCATTTTGGGGTTAAACTGAGTAGAGTAACTTGGTAAAAGAGGACTGTAACCCAAGCTGGGGGAGAATTAATTAATCTCCTGACCTGGATGAATTATAGTCTGGGTTCTTCTAAAAGCTTTAAAGATGAGATCACTGAGTCATTGTTGATTATTTCTGAGTAATTTTTTAAAGTAAAGAGGCATCAATGACTGGAAACAGACGAAATATATTTCCAAATTTTGTGATTCCACAAACTGTATATGGTCCACATGACTTAATTTCTCTCTCCTGTGAGACCCTGGAATCCAGTGATGTCGTTAGGAAGGTGGGTCAGGGAGTGTCTCATGGATCTCAGCAAGGTGTCTCAGTGTGGACCAAGATGTTCGTGGCCTAGGCTGTGGATACAGAGAGGGGGGTATACTTTCGATTAGAGTACAGATAATGGATCTGGTCTTTCTGACACTAATGGAATGCTTTATTGGTTTGCTTAAAGGCTTCGTCCTTATCTTTTATTCCCCCCGCCCCCCATACACTGTGTACTGCTTTTCTGGTCAGTTTTATTGATGACATTCTTGAACTAATATGAGAATCTTACATTTTAGGTAATATCAAAGAGAAATACTGAATATGTAGATCATTAAAATCCTAAAGAACTTAAACTGAAACAATGATCCAGTTTAACAAGATTTAAATTCAGAATTCCTTCGATGGTTTTACAGAGATCACTGTTAAGAGATTCTGGAGACAACAGCTTGTGAACATATACTCATTGGTTAAGAGCAGGGACCTCATTTGGGAGATATATATGAGTTTAATCCCCAGCTCTGAAACCCTAGTTTTTTGACCTTGAAACCTAGTTCTTCATCTGCTCAATGAGGATAATAATAACACACATTTCATAAGATGATTGAGGAGATTAAATGTGATAGTACATTTAAAGAACTCAGTAAGTGAGTGTATATAGTGAGTACTCAATAAATACCAGCTGCTTCCATAATTAGGTCACCATAAAAGAAGAAGTATAGAGTAAGGAGGACAAGGGACGTGCCAGTCTCATTCATCTCCACTCTGCACTGACTTCTCTGGGCAGGTTTCTCCCAGCTCCTCACTTACCATATTGCTCAGTTTTGAGTGACTCTTGTAAACTGTAATAGCATGTAGAGCATGTAGCATAGCATCTATTGGGTTGACCAAAAAGTTTGTTGGGTTTTTTTCTGTAAGATGGCTCTAGTAGCACTTAGTTTGTCTTTAACTTCATTTGAAACCGTTTTGTTAGATTATATTGTGACAGCTGTCAGATCAGTGTACATTTTTTAAAAACTTAACAAAATAGGTGAATTTTTGTATACCATTTTAATATTGAAGATGGAAGAAAATAGGCAACATTTTTTGGCTGATTATGCTTTATTATTTCAAAAAAGGTGAAAACACAACTGAAACGCAAAAAAAAAGAAGACTTGTTCAGTGTGTGGAGAAGGTGCCACGACTGATTGAACATGTGAAAAGTAGTTTGCGAAGTTGCATACTGGAGATTTCTTGCCGGACAATGCTCCGTAGTAGGGTAGATCAGTTGAAGTTGATAGTGATCAAATTGAGACATTGATTGAGAACAACATTGTACCACACGGGAGATAGCTGACATACTCAGAATATCCAAATCAATATAGTTATTGGTGAAAATGAAAAACATGTCTTTCATTTTATGGAAAACACTAAACAGACTTTTGGCAAACCCAATATTATATAGTAGTCCATCAATTGTTGGTTCATTGGTTTATAAAAGAAAAGATAAGAAGGTGAGTAACTCTGGAAGAGTTGGGGATATTTGACCTAAATAACAGTCAACCTAGGACATCAGGTGATCTCTTTCTTCAGAAGTTGAATTAGAAGTTCAAACTATAGTCAGTAAATAGAAGTGCTAGAATGACAGTGTTTCTAATGAGTGTAGGTGAACTGATTTGGAATGGACTAAGTCAGGAAGTGGGGAATTCCCTATTACTGGATAGAGGACCGATGCTCTCTTCCAGAGAGGATGTAGGCCCTAGGTGTGGATTACATTTAGCAACACTGAGTACCCTTCAGTATGGTAACTGTCATTGCACTGATAGAACCCTGCTTATTTTAACCTCATTTTATCTGTATAAAGCAGAATATTGGTTCTAGATAATCTCTAAATCCAGGCTAAAATTCTGTGATTGTTTCTCTTTTCATTGATTTATGACTTTATGGAATCCTCTTACTTTACTTTAAGGTACAACTGTAACCGCTATAATGAGGATGATGCAAAGGCAGCAAGAGACGCACAGGAGGTGAGTGCATTTATTTTGGGGTGACAGTTGAACAGGATATGCGTTGTGTGTTTATTAGGGAATGAGTTAGCAGGCGTTTTCAATTTTGAAAGACTTGTGGAAATATATTTCAGTAAATACTGGGTATCTGTACATTTAGTAAGAGAATGTCATCCGAAATGCATATCAGGAACATTCCTATGTATAGGTTTATTTGTTTTCTTTTAATTAATCTAGACATGTAGTACAATTCCAGGTTTCAGAAGTTATGTCAGGATTTTCCCTTCTCAGCAAGGAGACTAGAGAACAGTAATTGTTAAATAACTCTGCTGCTGTTTATATTCAGTCTCACTTATTTTTAATTCTGTATTATTATTTTTAACCTCATTGTTCATCAAGAACCTCTTATACTTGATTATAGGCTGCTCCAGGAGGTAGGAAATTTCCTATCTCCCGATGGGGAACACAACCACTATTACAGAAGGGATTCAAATGCTAGGTAGAGATTTAGATTCAACAGCACTTTGAGTGCCTTTCAGCCAGTGATTTCTGTCGTATTTGTAGACTCGTGATATTCCTTACATGCCATCCATTCCAAATTGAAATTCGTCAGTTGTCCCAAAAATGTTTCCAAATGGTTTTCTTTGTCAGATATAATCCAAATCATGATCTTTTTATTCTTGTTTCACTTTTTAAACATCCCCTTGAAATTTATTAATTAAAAATACCATAAATACAGAAGAATGTACATAACCTACAATGTCATATTGTTAGAAGTGAAAGTTCTTTTTTTTTAAGAATAGGAAATTATATTTTGTATTTATAAATGATGAGGGTTGTTTCAAGACTTTCACAATATTTCTATTCCTTTTAAAGGGAAAAAAGCCCCACAAATTCCAGTGTTGATTTAGATTATATTCATTATAATTTACTTAAATATGTTTAAACATAAACCAGCTATAAACCTTATGTTTTTATACAACTATACAACCAAACCAAGAGAACTACAAAACCAGTGAAACTCAAGTTCACATTAATTTGACAGATGTTGTTTCCTAAAATTGCTCTTGGTAGACTGCTCTGTGTGGCTGGCTTTTTGTTTTCTTTTGCAAGTTTATGGATCATTTATTACATTTCAGTAAGTGTATTGTGATTCAGTAAAGCAAAAGTTAAGGACACAGAGCTCATTATTTACGCCAATTCTTATTCTCAGGTTCCAATAAGAATAGTACAGGAAGAATTTAGAGAATATAGAATTCTTTGTGTAAAAAACTTAAATTATCTTGGGAACACAGACTTGACTTTACAAAAACAGGCAGCAGCTGGATTTAGCTTGTAGGCTAGAGTTCGCCTACCCCTGTTCTAAGCAGACAGGTTGTTTGTTTGTTTTCCAGAGTGTTTTTTGGTCACTGATGCATTTCTCAATCTAGAACCTGGTGTTTGATTTAAGTTAGTCTTATTGCAGTGACAGTATGGGTTTTTTTTCATACTGACTTTTAGAGGTTTTTAATAAAAAGCTGTTTCAAATTGTTGGTCATGTTACATAAAGTCCTCTAGTATCCTGCATTTTAATATGGTAATTTAGGTTTTCTGTTTCATCTTGGGAATATGATAGGCTTGAAAATATTAGTGCTTTGAGAACAGAATAAAATTCCAAGCAGATTGTTTTCCACATGATTGTAGTAATTTTACATTAATATACAATATTAATATGTTTAATAGTGAATAGATATAATTGACATAATTTTCCAGTGCATGAGCATTGGTTTTGATGTCTGCCTGACTCTTGAAGTAGCATGGCTTCTCTAGGTTTTTTAAGGTGTTCCAGTGTTGTAGGATACTGGATCGTGTGACTGGCTAATTCTGTGGTTCAGAGTTAGTATTTCTAAACAAGAGACCAACCACAGGGCCTAGCAGTATCTGTGCTATGTGTTGGGTTTAAGGCGTGACAGGAAGATAAGGTGATAGTAAAAGAAAAATATGTGTATGGAAAGAAACCCTTTCATAGTGGTGGCATTTAACAAGCATTTATTAGTCATTTTCCACATATTAAGTAAATATAACAAGATTACTGTTAAAAAGTCTGGCTCCCCTGGAGATTTACAATATAATAGGAAAGATCTATGTAAATTATTTTTACAGTGTGATAAATAATATAAAACAAATGTAGACCAGATATCATAATATTTCTTGGGTAATACTTCATATATCTTTAATTTTCTTAAATATAACTGCAGTACCAACATTGTATTTGTGTATGTATTTATTATATATTATAACACATTATTTTATAATTATACCATATATATTTTTTGAAGTCAGTACTTTATTAATGTCATCAACTCTCCAGTGTTCAAATGTTCCCACCTACTCAAATTTTTTTAATAGTTGCTTTAAGTACGATTCACCCAAGTCCACAAAATGGGTTTGATTGATATCTCTTGAGTCTCCTCTAATCTTTAAGTCCTTCCATTTCTTCCTTTCTTTTTTTTTCTCCTTGCCATTTATTTATTGAGGAAACTAAGTTATTTTGTCATATAGGATTTTCCATATTGTACATTTTGCTAATCGCGGCTTCTGGTGTCATTTAATTGGTTGTTCTATCCCAGTATTTCTGGGGATATTTCCTGAAACTGATGGTTAATTCTAGATACCTAAGTTGAGACTCAGTTGGTGGGAGGTTGAGGTGGGCAGGATATGGAAGGGGCACAGAACTTTAGCTGGTGAAATGGTTCTGCAGTATATCAGGAGTTACAGGATATCTGGGTTGCATTTCTGTTTTCTGCTTCAAAATACTGGTGCTTCTTGCTTATTTAATACTTTATTGTATACTGTAAAACAGTGATATCCAGTAGAACTTTATGTAATGATGGAATGTGCTTTATTACCACTGTCCAGTTTGGTAGCTGCTGACCACGTATGGCTATTGAGTACTGAGTAACTGAATTTTTACTTTTAAATAGCCACATGATTTTAGTGGCTGTCATTTTGGAAAGGACAGCTATGGGATATTCAAAGCAGTGTTAAATAATAAAGCTAGCAGTAGATGTCTGTTTATTCATGATTTTAGCCAAATTCCTGTACTGTTTCATCAGCAAACATGATATCAGCTTTGTTCATATATAATACACTTGTCATAATTATGTAACCTTAATTTTTCTTAATGGACAGCGATCCAGGGCAGCCCTGCAGAGGTACCTGTTCTACTGTAATCGTTACATGAACCACATGCAGAGTCTGCGCTTTGAGCACAAGCTGTATGCTCAGGTGAAGCAGAAGATGGAGGAGATGCAGCAGCACAACATGTCCTGGATCGAGGTGCAGTTCCTGAAGAAAGCAGTGGATGTCCTCTGCCAGTGTCGTGCCACACTCATGTACACTTACGTCTTCGCTTTCTACCTCAAAAAGAATAACCAGTCCATTATCTTTGAGGTAGGAATCTGCCCCAGTCTCGGAGCTGTTGTTGAGAGTGTGCCATCGAGTTCCGTGACAGAGGGGTCCTGGCTTTCGGGGCCCTCCTGAAGTCCCGACTGGGACCTGCACCCCTTGCTGGCACACTCCCCTATGCTAGCGCCCGGGCGGGGACTTGCTGTAAAATGCCTGACCACGTTTAGCCGCACGCCAGCCTTGCATGCTGCTGGTGCTCTCCTTTTCCACTGTGGGGACTGACTTTGGAATAGTCACTGAGTGGGGAAAGGCCCACCTTGTGCCATAGGACTACTTGGTCTTTCATAGAGAAGATCTATCATTTTAAAGGTTCCTGTCTGCTCAGAAAAGTGGATTAGAAATGTAGTATTTATTGGGAAAATAAATTTAGATTTGTTGTCCTCAACTACATTCAAATTGATATGAGTCAGACAGCTAGTGGTTAATTGTGCAGATTCTCTACAGGCAGCCCTGAATTCGAATCTTGACTTCACCACTTGTTAGCTCTGTTGACTTGGAGCAAATTACTTACCCTCTTCTATATCTTTTTAGATACAGTTTTAAAATGGAGATAATACTTTTCTAGGATGTTATGAGGTTTGAGTGAGACAGTCCATGTATATTGCTCATACATATAGCACCTGGCACATTACAGTTCTTAATAAAAGCCTTTTTTCAGGTAAAACTAATATATGGTGTTAGAAGTTAATATGGTGGTTATGTATAATGACTGAAGTGGGCATTAAGCAGTAAAGGTTTTCAAGTAGATATGTTCATTTAAAATTGAGGCATGAAACATTGACTCAACAGATGACCAGACAGTAACACTGACCAGCAGATGGGAATTTAGATGGGTAAATGTACAGAACTAGCCCTAGTAGTAAAAGATAACAAAATTTTAATCTTCCATACAGTTGTTCTCTTTTAAGAAGTAGTGCAGCCCGATGTGAGCAAAAATGGATTTCTATTTATTCCTCAAGTTTCCCTTTTAGTTTTAGCAAATAGCAGTTCTCAGAACTAAAAGATTCTTAAAGACTTTTAAGTCCTTTCAAATTGTCCTTGATATTCTTTCAGAGGTAGCCAGTGAATCTGTAGTTTTTTTTAGCATTTAACAAGTTGTCCTTGAAAAGAGAGAACCAGTGGTTAGAGGCAAAAGCAATAAAGAGCTTTACAGACACAGTGAGAACAACCTGTGAAAATGATGGAATCTGTTGAAAGCCGTCTAGGCAAGGAAGCAGCTAAGACGGTTTATCATTCAGCTTTCTTTTGAAGCCGAAATTTACTACGTATCCTCCTCCTCTTGCAGAATAACCAAGCAGATCTAGAGAATGCCACAGAGGTACTTTCAGGCTACCTTGAACGAGACATTTCCCAAGATTCTCTACAGGATATAAAGCAGAAAGTACAAGATAAGTACAGGTGAGATTTTTTAAAATAGTTTTCAAGCAAAAGATTCTGCCATTGTAGTCTGGTATGCCTTAGTAATGAAGTTAGGTAATAGTGAAACTTTGGTTTAGCACATCCAGTAACTGAGCCGCTGCTGTGTTTCTCATAGATCACTTCTGTCCTTTGGGCTACGATTTGCAGATAGTGTAGTGCTATTTAAACACAGGGAGGAAATCTGCCATGTATCCTGCCAGCTTCTTCCTTTCAACTTTATCTGTTTACTTGCTGCCCTGCAAGTAAGAGCCTAAAAAGGGCAAGTGGCCATTAGGATGAGGGGTGAGATTAGCATGCTGGACATAGCCAGGGGGTCCTGCAATCACGGCTATTGACAAGTGAACTACTCAGGCTTATTGTAGAGTTTTTGTTAAGTTTTTCCCCCCTAAGGAGAGATTTACTTTACCCTAAAGGTAGATGGTATTTCAAGATATGCTACTACTTTTTTTTTGGTAGAGGATAAAGTTCTTACTCACTCTCCAGAAAGGAGAGGGGCATGGTGTGGAGAGGTGCACCAGCATTGACGGGTGGGGGCTTGGAGCTGTTACTGGATTATAATTGGATTAAAAAAGGGTAGGGGGCTTGCTGTTGGGGTCATTACAACATGAGGCTGCAGTTTGTTCCAATGTTATATTGTGCCTTTGGCTCTAGGGAGTGGTTCTGTTCTTGCTTTCCAGTAATTCTGGAGGAATTAGGTAGGGAGTAAAATATGAATGTTTCAGTATTGCTTATGAGGGTATAATTTACAAATTGTCCTAGGGAAAAAACAAGTTTTCTTACATTGAGCACTGGCCTTGAAGATGGATGAGGAGGAGGCCGTCTGCAGAGTCTGGAGAGATGGAGAATGATTAGAATCCTCTCTCTAAACCTCACAGAGACAGGGTTGGGGGTTAGCCCAGGTTGAGCTTCCACTGCCCACTGCTCCCCTAGTCTCAAGTCTCAGGAGGCTGGAGGAGAGGGAGAAATAGAGAATGTCCCCTTACAGGTCACCAAAATGTTAGGGTGGTCGGTGACGTGGGGTGTGAAAGAATTCACAGAGAGAAGTGTAGAGAATAAAGTTTTTATTCATTCTCCAAGAAAGGAGAGGGGCATGGTGTGGAGAGATGATACACCAGCAAGATATGCTACTTCTTAAGCTAAGAATGCAAAATGTTTGCTTTCTCAGCATGGAGCTCTTTCCCCCAAAGTTTTTTCCTGGCAAATACTAATGCTAATCTTTTTAATAGTGGTAGAAACCTTTGGGAATTTGGGAGTCTTGGAGAGTTAGTCCTAAGTAATATTTTTACATCCCTTAGCCAGCTACATTGTGGTTATGGTAATTTCACAGTTAACAAATATTTTATTATTGTGAATAAATAACCCTTGAAATTACTTTTTCCTAAAACTGTTTACTTATGGTAGAATAATGACAGGATTGAATCCGGTAATTTCTAAGGCCTTTAGGAATTTCTAACATTTTATTACTCTAAAATTGCCAAAACCTGGGAATCATGGCTTTTAAAAAACACCTTATTAAAATTAGAAACAGTAGACCCTCAAAGGTGTTACTGAAAACAAGTGCCTAGCCCTGGCTGGTGTAGCTCAGTGGATTGAGTGCCAGCCTGTGAACAAACAACTGTGGTTCGATTCCCAGCCCGGGCACATGCCTGGGTTGCAGGCCAGTTCCCAGCAGGGGATGCATGAGAGGCAGCCATACATTGATATTTCTCTCCCCCTCTCCTTCCCTTCCCCTCTAAAGATAAATAAATAAAATCTTTAAAACAACCAAAAAACAACAGGTGTCTAGTTCCAAGTCTTGATAAAATGTAGGGGTGCCCTAAAAAATAAATAAATGTTTTTTTTTTAAACTGGAGGCTGACATTTTCTTTTTTTCTTTGATTACAGATACTGTGAGAGTCGACGAAGGGTTTTGTTACAGCATGTTCATGAAGGCTATGAAAAAGATCTGTGGGAGTACATTGAGGACTGAAAATGACCCTGCATAAAATGAACTCTGAAAACTTTACCATCTAGAGTGCTCATGCAATTAAAACAAACACAAACAAGGAGGCACTAAGCCCATTCTGATACTGCTGGTCTGTAGTACCAGAATTCTGTTTTGTTAACAGAAAGTTTAAGTAAATTATATTGTAATAAAAAAAAAAGGTAGATAAACCATTGTACAACAGTATTCTAGGCCGCCAAAGTGTGACAGACACACTAAAAGCCCTCCAACTTTAACTTGTAACGTAGCTTCATTCTCAAAGCTGACTTCTTTTCTTTTCTTTTTCCTGAGTGTAGTACAGTTAAAATTTAAAACAGGTCTTTGACACTGCTTTTCATGCCCAAACCAGCCATTTTGTTGTACTTTGGTAAAGGACCTCTTCCCCTTCCTCCTCTACTCATGCAAATATACCCACATACAGAGACTGACTCTCTTTTTCTCATACCCCAAGGTAATGAGTGAATGATGTTTAGTTCCTTGTAAAGAAAATTCTTGGGGCGGGAAGTGGGTAGGCAGCAAGAAGAATTAAACAAAAAAAAAAAAAAACTTTGTATATGACTTTTAAAACAAGAGGACAACACAGTATTTTTCAAAATTGTATATAGCGCATATGCATGGACAAAGCAAGCGTGGCACGTGTTTGCATAATGTTTAATTACAAAAAATATTTATTCTTTAAAAATCTTCAACATTATGTCTATTTGCTGTGCATTTTCTTTCCGTTTTCTTTAACTTTCCACGGTTGAAGGTTGGGATTAAAAAAAAAAACCTGTTGGTTTAGTACCTCTGGAAGACATAAGAACTCTTTGATTTCCCTTTCCTGAGACTACTTTGCCCTTTCTGGTTTTTATATGTCTGTTGCTGGCCATGGGCCTCATGCCCAATGCTTGATCAGGGCCAGGGAGGTCGAGCCCCAACAACACTGTGGCCTGGTTAAGGACTGCAACAGGGAGCTTAGTTGCTGCAGGTCAAGAATAACCTAGTCCCCGCTTCACTCCCCTTCACGGCCTCATGCACCTGACTCAAGCCTTCATGTGCACATGTCGTGCACAGGGGAAGGCTTTCCTGTGCTCCCTGTCCATCCAGAGGAAACATTTCACTTTTTTTTTTCCTTTAATTGCTGCTTTGAGCCTTTTGAGATTTTGGTTACGGCTCTTCTCTCACCCTTTCTTTACATTAGGGTATCAAATAGAATGTTTTTGCTTTAAATATGAATATAAATAAATAACCATTCACTTAGTTTCAGATTGTGAATTTAATATGGCAGATATTAAAATTGCTTGTGTGTTGCTGTGGGTTCAGTTTGAAGACAGACATCCCTAGAACATGGTATTCCCATCTAGTGCATTTAAACAGAAATCACTGACTTTGCTTCTTTTCATTGTCAACAGATAGGAAAATTAATGATGCGTTTTAGCTGTGATGTCCATTTTTATGAAATTTCTACTAAGAGCTATGTTAAAAGTAAAGGATGGTGGTAGTTTTATTAATGATATACCTGTTCAGGCCATTCTGGCTGTGGTATTTTTTCAACAAGTCAGCATCCCTAAATCCGCCAGTTTTATACAGGAGTGCAGGGTGAATTGGCAACTAGATTAAGAGGTCTTACTGTTAAATACCAGTTTGGGTTGAGGACCTCTTTGTCTTCCTTTCAGTGTCTTGCGCCTGGGGAGGGTTTGCCTTTCGTGAGGCAGCTTTGTCTGCTCTTGCACTGTACATCGTATTTACTCCATTGGGAAGTAGGCTCACTTTCCTCTGGCCTTTTGCCTAAGTTAGGCTTTGCTGAATCAACCCACTTTTCCTTTTAGAAAAGGTTGTTACATGAGATGTACTTGCAACTGTTCTTTTCCCATCAAAAATTAGTGAATGTTTGCTGAGTATATTATGCTGCTTCCTTAAACCTCTTGTCGCTTTAGGATCGACTTTACCTGTACCTTTAATCCTTTCTCCCCTGCCACCTCAGGTGCAGCTCAGAACTCAACGTCTGCTTCTTCCATGTCCTCCTCTCCCCTGACATCCGTTTAACTTTATTTTAAATGACTGCATCAATCTTAAAGGCATTTATCAAACTAAGGATTTTTTTTTTTTTGAAGAAAGCTTGAAAAAGTTCCTTTCCCTGGTAACTTTGAAAAGCAGCCAGAGTTGCTCTCTAGATATATGTGGCTCCCTTAATCAAAATGTTTTGTGTATGTGTGGTGTGTTTAAAAAAAATTTTAACCAGTTAACTGCAGTATCTAGGTTTGTGTCATTATGCACTCCCCTTGTAACAAGTATCGAACACAGTGTATGCACTTCATAGTATCAGCCCCTACCCATGGAGGAACAGTGCTTTTTAGAGATGCTTTCTAGTTTGTCTTGGCATATTATCTGAGGGTATTGCAGTTGTGGGTGCATTCCCTCCCTAACTTGTATGAATCAAGGTGAACTGACCTTTTTTAATTCCAGTCTTTTAACAACTATCTCCATATTTGACAGTATTCCCTGAGCTCAATGCTTTCATTGTTAGCAGCTTCAGTGACCCCAGCTGGGATATAGGCAAGCCATATCGAATGACAGCTTCCCCATGTCACTAACCTAAGTCTGTCAAGAGGGCTCTATTCATGGTAAGCACCAGGTCTCCCTGTCTTCTTGAGGGCAGTTACATTGTCTTTGAAAAGTGCATGCTTCCTTTGAACAATTCATTGAGCAGTAGATGGACTTGAAATGATTTATAGTAAAATTTTGATCCGAAGCTCAGGACACAAACCACAGTGGTAAAACTGAGTAGCATATAATATTATCAGACTAAATTCTGTGTAATTTGCTGCGACCCAGATTGTATGTGTTTTATGTGTGCTTAAATAAATAATTAAATACACATGTGTATACATAAACACATATATAACAGATCCAGGACCGACTGACTTGATTTGAAATGGTTGACTCTGCAGTGTACAATGTGATTCGGCCATAATTAGGAACTGCAATTTAGTACAAGACAGAAAAGGACTTGATGTAATAAATTCTTTTAGTTGCAAATCCTGGGTATAGAGCACTTGGGGGATGGGAGGGGGTGGGTTGGTGAGACAATCAGATCGATAAGTTTATTAAATGCTCCTAACCCTGTACTTTTGTGCATAGAGCGCCCTGTGCTGTGGAAATAACTGTTCTTAGATTTTCATTGTAACTGGACTGTTCAGGTTGCCCAGAGGGAAAGAACATTCCTAATTCTAATAAAATAAACTTTTATTTTGTTATTCCATTAGTTACTTATGTTTATTTTTATAGTTAAAAAAAGACATACTGGTGACCTAACAATCACCTGTATTATGTGCCTTATTCACTGTTCCTACTTAATATAAAATGTTAAGATTTGGTTCAGTTTCTTTGTGGGGAACCGTGAATGAGACCATCCCCAACAGTTAATCGTTAACTTGGTCAATGTAGCCTTCAGAGCATTTTCTGAAAGCTTTCCAGTTTCTCTGACTTGACCATTGAATTTAGTCTGCTGTTCGTGTTGTAACAGTGATACATATTAGATGCTTAGTAGATCTTTGTCCGTTTTTTAAAGATAAAATATTTTAAGTCATTCTCAACTTCAAAATTCTGATTACTTAGATTTATTCACTCTTACAAGCTGATATCTCCTAAAGGGATGGAGAGAATTTTCTTACACAAGGTCCCGGGTTGGAGATTGTTGTTATTGGTATTCTGGCCAAGTCCAGATTTTAGGACAATTTAATTTGGTCTTATTTGGATCTATAATTATGAGAGTTCATTTATCACTTTTATCTTCAAAGCACTTTATCTTATATTACCAGCTTAAGCAAGTGGGGTAGGAATTGCTCTTTTTTACGAAAGAAAATAAGGCTTAATGAGGTTAAGTAGCTTGCCCAAGATTCCACAATTTCTTCTATCTGGGATTCAGTCAACATTGTACTACCTCTTTGTATCATATTTTCGTAATCTGGTCTCAGAATGACCTAGCATTCAGTACCAGGAAAGGTGGTTCTTTGCTATGGTGTTGTACTATTAAACTACATCAAAGACTATATATATGTATACATATGCCTATTGCTGCTAATGTTAGAGGAATGCTGTATACGATCTCTGATCTTTAATTGGTTCAGAGTTTGCAACTGATGTGGCTCTGTTTTGCCTAATCAAAAGAAACTAGGCATGCAAGATTAACATAGCTCTTCCCATTTTGCCGATTGGGACAGTGCTCACTAGAAAACTGTCACGTGCGATAGTTGAGAGGAAATTGTTCAGCATCGTTTGATTTGATAAATAGTGGGCCAAGCAATTTGCAATTGTTGGTCTAGTTATTTGTTCAAATAAATATCCAATGTAAAGAATTTTGAATAATCGTCTGCAACTTGTTACAGGATTATTTTGTAACTAGTGAAACACAGAACAGCTGAAATCCATTTGTTCTCAGCATTTCTCCTGTGGGGCTTTAAGAACAGAAGTAGTGAGCATTTTGGGGAAATCTTGGCTCCTTCAGCCACAGGAAAAAGTATGGGACCCTCAGATTTTTTTTCAGATCCTTGGGGATAAAGTTGGTGTGTTTCTGGTTTATTTTAGGGAATTTACTGTTCCACTTAACCACCCGAGATGAAATAGCTAATTTGGAAGTGCTCAACTGGAAATAATGCAGTTGCGCCTCCTGTAGGAGTAAACAGGGAGGCGACTGAGCTTCACTTTTTTGCTCTTTTGTGTAATTAAACCCAATTTTCAAGGCAGCTGTTGATCTTTCTGTAGTCAATAGCATTTAGGCTGGGGAAAATTAATAGATTTACTTTTGAAAAGCAGTTTTCAGACTATGATTAAACCATAGAGATGCATTTTAGAGTCATTTTTAGAGTGGGGACCAATTAGTAAATAAATCAACCAAGCAGTGATATCTAGCAGGTGTAACAATATCAAAAGCACAACTTCATTACCACAGGAATTCAGATGTCTACAAGAGCCAGGTAAATATTTTAAGAGACTATCCTCAGCCAGGTGGGCTCTGAGAGGAGCCTGTGAAATAACACTTTTGTGAATTTTTTCAAGTTCGAAATGTTGGCAGTCAGTCTTGGCTTGCAACTTTATGCCACTGTCCATCTGACACACGTTGGAATCACTGAGAGGCTTCAAGAGAAAACAAACTAATGCCCGAGTCCCACCCCATAGGGATTATGACTGACTTGCTTTGGGTTGTGTCCTGGACATTAGTTTTTTACAGCCCTATCCCCACCTGCGTCCCTGATGATCGTACAATGCAGTTTGAGACCGGCAGACACAGTTGAGGCCATTGACCTAGACACTTCTGTAGTTCCAAAGAGTTACAGGTGCACATTCTAGGACATAAGGGATAATAGGACTCAATGACAAATTCACCAGCTCAGGAAAGGTCACGTCGTCAGCCCTAGCTGAGCGGGGTTTACGGAGTGGTGCCTCCTAAGGGGCTAGTGTGAAATGCCCAACATGTGGTCCACCTTGGAGAAAGTTAAATTCACAAACCAAGAAGAAATGTAAAACTGACAAGCAGAGTAGAATGTTCACATGGTAATATATTTTCTGCCTGAGGGAGAGAAATATATCTGGGAGAGTAAATTAGTATAGTCTGAGCCACGGTACCTGAACGCCGGTTATAAGCAAAGCTGTCATTATTTGCATCAAGTCAGTGCACAATTCTACTTAATCACTTAAAGTTCAGAGCACTGACAAGTCACAAGTTTATCACTGTTTCATTCTTCTGATGATCTTCTATGTTAAGACAATGAATGTTCCTGTTTCTGTTCCCAGTGTGGTGTAGTGGAAAGGATATCAATATTTCCAAGCCACAGTTTTCCTTTGTGAAATGAGGGTAGTAATAGGAGCTATAATTTGTACTTTTTGTTAGATGCCCTACTTATATTTGTGTCTTCTAAGCAGCCCTAAAACAAAGGCATTGCTCTCCTAATTTATGAGGAAACAGGTTCATTAACTCAAAAGTTACAGGAAAAAATACGGCAGGGTCATTTCTTGTATGATTTGTGTTCATTCTTATCATGCTATATTGTCTGTTTCATAGGAATATTGTGAGGATCAGAGAAAATAGGAAAACAAAGCCTTACAAATAATAAGCATACAACTTGAGCGAAAAATAAGGATACAGAATGGTCTCGCAGACTCCCAAAGGCAGAAACGAGATTGGATCCAGGAACTAGAAAGCCATTTTGAACTGATTGGGCGTTGTTTTCCATCAGTGCATCCACATCGTTCTAACAGCTTTGCTCTTCCTGTAGCTGCCCCATAACTCCAGGTGTTACGTGTTAACTGTTCCAGACACATGTAGACAGAACCAAACAGAGTCATGGGACCAGCCCATTGGTAGAAATGTGGCTCTTGGGGGCTACCCCTGTGGATTGGGGGTCAGATCTTGGAGACCATGGTTTGCTGGCTGCACACCACGAAAGGTGTCTTCAACACAACTGAAATGTCCTGAAAGGAAGTAAATGTGAGGAATACTATATAGTAGATAATTATGAGCTAACTTAGTCTTAATGCTTCATGTCCATCTTTTTAAAGCAATCTTATGAGACAGTTACCACCTTCATTTCATAAAAGTTCCTGAGGTCATCCTTCTGTAAGTGCCAATGAAGATTCAAACCTAGGTTCCTTCAGTCAACACTCAAAAGTGTCAGGCACTGTTCTAGACACTGGAGGTACAGCAATGAAAAGGACCTGTTGGTTTGTCTGAAAGCCCTTAACCCTGGTTCTACATCGAGACCCATGGATTGACCAAGGTCACCCAGCCAGTTAATGGCAGGCAGAGCTGGAGGCACCTTTTGACCACTACACTATATTCTTTTCATGGCTCTGTGCTGATTTTGAAACAGCCTTTCCAACAGCACCTGCTAAAGTTACGTAGATTCTTAGAGGGACCTAAGCCTTAGATTGCCTTGGAACTCAAATGACCAATTTTTATCTTTGGCTCTTAGTTGTTCAAAACACGTCTCGTTGTTGACCTCATAGTGTACTAAGAAGGACCCAACCTATGCCTTTTCTCCTTCATGTTTGAGAGCTACCCTGGCATTTTAGTGAGAGTTGAGAAACAAGTCCCACATTTCCAAGCCTTTTCAGAAGGTCAGTCTTGCCTATTTTGAGTTAATGACTTGACTTCATGTTGTGCACAAAGTAACAGTTCCCGACGTGCTCTTTTATTTGGCACCTGTACATCCCTCCTCACCGACTACATCTGTGTAAAAGCTCGCTCTTTTCAAGTTGCCTGCCTTTTGCCGCGGAGTACTCATGGTGGGAATTTGGAAGGTGATTATAGAAGTATATAATTCTCTATATTAGTTCTCCAGGAAGTTCTGAAAACTTGCTTGTACAGATTTTAGATTTTCTTCTGATGGCTGAAATTGGTTTCTGTATGCATAGTAACAAAGCAGTGTCCTTGAAGCCACTTCTTTGCACATTAAATGACTGTTTCTTATCGTTGGGAATCAGGCTTGTGCAGTGAGGAGCTGGCTCTTTGGAATCAACTGGCCAAGCTGGGATTCCTGAGGAGCGAACAAACACACATAGCAGGACTGAATTTCCCAGCTTCCTCTTGGAAGGAGACTCCCAGTGTGCACTCCCACCTCTGCAGGTCACGTCATTTTCTCGGAGGGAGTGCAGCATATAACGATAACCAGCATTATGGAGCACCGCTTGTGGGCCTACTTGGGCAGTAGACATTCTAATGGAATGCTCTAAAATTGTAAGTTCTTGCACCTGCTCTCATTTATAACCTAATTGCTGGTCTTCCTGGTATGAACAAAGTTGTTTGCTTAATAAATTCCTACCGTATGATCCTGAGTTGTGGTCCATTTCTGCATAACTAGGGCAAATACCAAAGTGTTTCCTAACACAGGAGGTAAGACCTGAATGTCCTCCCCCACCCTTCAGTTTGGACAAGATGCCTGCATGCGTAAGAAGTGGTTTTTGTATCCAAAAATCCTCTGACCTGGTTTGGAGCATTGTAAAGGTCATAGAAGTAGATACCAGAGAATGAAAAGTTACAGCGTTCTACGTACTTGTGAAGAATTAATATATACTCCATTGTTTTGACTAGTTTGCAATGGAGCGAGTTTTGTTTGTTTATGTTAAATCCAACATTAGTACAAGTCAGTGCCTTACACATGGTCAAACATGTTGCTCACTAACCAATGGAAATAAAATTCCTTCACGGATTTCTAAATTGTTTCAGTGGGACGCTGGATTGTGTGCTTTTTAAGATAAGTTCCATAATCAAGGTCTTAGCCCTGAACAGATCAGAGCCCAGAGGTCACACTGAGAAAAGATCAGTATAGGGTTGGGGAAAGATGCTCCTGAAATAGAAGTGCTCCGCTCATTTTTAAGTTGATTACAGAAATCAAGATGTTTTGATAATTGTATACACGTTGTTGATCATCACCCAAAAGAAGATATAAAACATTAGCATTACAATCCCAGTTCTCTTGTGCATGTTTCAAATCATTCCTGCTCCCTTCCCTACTCCAATGATCATTTCCTGATTCTTATTACTAAAGATATATTTTGTCTGCTTTCGGACTGCACATAAATGGAATCATACAATAAGTAGTCTTTCACATCTGGCTGCTTTCATATAATGCTTTAAAGACATCCACATTTTATGTATTGGTAAATTCTTTATTGCTGAGTAGCAGATCATTTTATAAATATACCACAATTTGCCTATACAGTCCCCTGTGGATGGATTTTTAGGTTGTTTCCAATTTGGGGCAATTGTGAATAAGACTGCCATAAAATTCTTAGAAGATTCTGTTTTGTTCTTGTTTTATGGATACATGTTTTCATTTCTCTTGGTTACCTAAGAGCAGAAAATTGCTGAGTCATAGGGTAGGTGTACATGTAACTTTTTAAGCAGCTGCCTTTCCATCCTCCAAAGTGGCTTTACCATTTCGTACTCTCACCAGTGAGGGGTGCGAGTTCCAGTTTCTCCGTGTTCTCGTCAGCATTGGCCATTGTTGTCCGTGCCTTTTCCATTCGTCATTTTGGTAGGGTACGTAACACTGTGATTTTAATTACATTTCCCCGGTGACTGATGATGTGGAGTACTCTTCATAGGCTTGTTTTATGTTTGTATTCCTTTCCCAAAGTGTCTTTCACATCTTTTCCCATTTAAAAATTGGTTTGTCTTTTTTATTGTGGTTATTTTGTGACTTCTGGATATAAGTCCTTTGACAAATATACACACTGTGATTTCTTTTTTTGTTAGACTATAGTTTACTTTTTAAAATTATTTTAAATAGATTTTTAGAAACATGGATTTATCGTTCCACTCATTCACGCTTCTACTGGCTGGCTCCCGCATGCAACCCAGCCAGGGACGGGGCGGGGGCTGGCCGGCAACCCCCGCACACTGGGACACCGCTCTGGCCAACGGGCTACCTAGCCAGCACCTCTGTTCGCTTTTTTTTCCTGTTCGCTTTTTCATGAGGATTTTTGGACAAACAGGAATTTTTGTTTTGATAAAATCCACCTTACCAATTTTTTCTTTTATGGTTTTATGACCCCAAAGTCACGAAGGACATATTTTCTTCTAGAAATGTTGTGGATTGAAATTTTATGACTATGGGTCATAGATGGTTTATGATTTATCTCAGTGCTTTTAGGTTTGAAATCTATGGTTTAGAGTTTTAGGTATATGATACATCTCAAATTAATTTTTGTGTGCAGAATGAGGTTTATTTTATTTGAACATGAATATCCAGTTGTTTCAGCAACATTTGTTTAAAAAGAGTTTCCTGGGTCCATTTGACTGACTAGCGGCTTGGTTGAAAATCGACGGATCGTATGTGTGTCTAGTTATTTCTGGACTCTCTATTCTGTTCCCCACAATCCTTCATTATTATTGCTGTTCATATTTTTCAGCAAATCTAAGGTTCCATCTGGTATAAATTCAACTTCAAAGAAATTCTTTTAGCATTTCTTCCATTGCAGTTTTTTCAGAGGTAAATTTTCTTAGCAGTATCCTGTCAGATAATGTATTTTACTTTTATTTTTGAGGTGTATTTTAGTTGGATATAGAAGTCTATGTTGACCTTTTATTTCTTCTAGTACTTTAAAGAAGCTATTTATTTGTTCTCAGGTCTCATTTGTTTCTGGTGAAAAAGGAATCCATTACTTTTATTTGTTTACTTGTCTGTAATGTGGTTGATAACCCTCCTCCCCTGGGTTACATCTGCTATTTATATTTGGTTTCCAGCTGATTGACTATGATATGTGTAGGTATGTTTTAATTTGTGTGGAGTTTACTGAACCTTTGGGATCTATGTCGATGTCTTTCACTGATACTGGGTATTTCCTGGTCATTATCTCTTCAAGTATTTCTTTGTTCCATACTCTGTCACCTCTCCTTTTGGGACTCCAGTCGCACGTATATTAGATTATTTGATACTATCCTACAGATCTCAGATAATTTTCTCCCGTTCTTTTCTCTTTTTATTTTCAATTTGGATACTTTCCATTTACCTGTGCTCAAGTTCCCTGATGTGTTTCTGTTAAACCCACTTAATGAATTATTTACTTCTGATATTGTATTTTTCATTTCTGACATTTCATTATGTTTGTATAGTTACTGTGTTTCTGCTAAGATTTCCCATTTCTTTATGCATGTTGTCCACATTTTCCACAAGACTTTTTAGCAAAGTTATTTTAACAATCCCAACTGAAAATTCAGTCAATATCTGGGGAATCTCAAGTTCTGCTTCTCTTGAACCCTTCCTCTGTGACCATGGATCTCGTTTTTCTTGCTTTTGCACATGTCTTGTGTATCTGATTATATACTGAACATTTTATATTTTAAAAAAGCAGGAGAGACTGACTGATGTAAAGATTACCTTCAAAATGGGGCATGCCCATTTTTCTTTCAGCCACCTGAGTAGTGGCTCAGTCAACACGCTGTAATTTGGCCTGTGTGTGGGCCCTATTGCAGCCCTAGTGTGGTTCCGTTAACCCCTAGCTTCAAATATTTTGAAGGCAGAATCAAAACTTTCTCTTCACTGGGGCCTGGGCTTGGGGCATTGGCTTGATGTCACAGTTACGACTTTGCTTCTTAGTCAAGCCACCAGCTTTTGGAAATGTGGGAGATCTCTCTCTGCTTCACAAACCAGCTCCCACGTGGTTTTTTTTTTGCGGGGAGTAAGGGGGCGGTTGTCTTTTTGTGAGTGGTATAGAGGAGTTCGGAGGTATCTCAGTTCTCATGTGTGCCCTACCCTTAGTCTTTTGAGGGTGAGTGCCCACAGTGCCCGGGGGGTGGGTCTCTCCGCTCTCCGCTCTCCTGCTCCGTTCTTAGCCTTCAAGAGTGCTTCTGATGGATTACTCAGCATTCCTGCCTTGCCCCGATTTCGAAAGGGTATCTTGCCCTTCGGAGAGGTTCTACTCACCTCACAGGCAGGGGTGATCTGTCTCAACTCTTCTATGACCCATCCCCCTTCCACTTTTGATTCATTACCTCACTGCATTTGGTTACAATCCAAAGGGTAAGATTGGTGGGTAGGTACAGGCTTTTCTGTGGTTTGGGGTCCTCTAGATTATAATGTCATGCCAGCCTTGATAAGACTGTTAAAATTTTGTTAAATTTCAACTGATTTCTCTTTCTTCCCCTGTATTGGAGTCCTCTTTCAGCTGGAACTTGGAGCAGCCGTCAGTATCTTTTATCCTATGAAGGACTACTCAGCACTTCCGGAGATTGTTCCATTAGATCGCTTTATGTCCTCAGCTTTCTAATGAGTTAAAAATATGTTTTATTTTCTAGCTAATCTGTCCTTTTCTTTGTTTGTGAGCTGTGTTCTTTTCTATATCCAAATCAGAAGTGAATTCTCGGAATGAGAGTTTAAAAATGGTTTCATTTACGTATGTTATTAGTTTTTAAAATGACAGATACAAGAATAATACAAAGTTAAATTTGATAGTATATTAAACTGTGAAAAGCAAGTCACCTCATTCTTTCTATTTTATAGTGACAAACATCATTACCAGTTTCTTGCAATTTCTTCTCAAAATTTTATTTGTAAAACGTGACTATGTTCCTCCTAATTTTTTGTTTTTAAAACTTTTCTTAAAGATTTTACTTATATTTGTGTCTTCCTCTTAATTTTTTTTAACACAGATATAAGCATATTATATTTTCTACACTTTACTTTTCTCATACAGCTTTCATCTCCTTGAAAAGCTTATTTTAGCCCTGGCCCGGTTGCTCAAGTTGGAGCATTGTCCCAACACAAGGTTGTAGGTTCGATCCCTGGTCAGGGCACATACAGTGACTGCATGGATGGGTGGAATGGTAGTTGATGTTTCTCTCTCTCTCTCTCTTCCTCCCCCCCCCTCAAAAAACAAATAAAAATTTAAAAAGTTTTTTGAAGACTACAAAATAGGACATAGGATGGAAGTACTTTGGTTTATTTAAACAATCCCTGGTGATAAACATTTGGGTTGTTTCCAATATTTTTTTTTTCTCACAAACAATGCAGTAGATGTCTTTGCCCACATTCACTGTTGAATATAGCTATAGTATTGGAAATGGGCATATTTTAAGTGCTTCATGAAGGCCCCTAGAGCTTCATATTATTTTTAAAGTGTTTCCCAAGGTGTTGGCTGGGCTCTCAGGAGTTGGTGGTTTGGGTTTTGGGGGTGGGCACGGGGCTGGTCACCACAAAGAGGCGCACAGTGCTAGAGGGTGCCTGGCAGGGTTATCAGAACAGAGCTGGCTATAGACATGAGCAGAGTAGGGATGACATTTTAAAATATTTAAAATTGTAGAATCTTAATTAAAACCTCTTTATATATATTGAGGGTGTTAAAAAGTTACTAGTGCCTAATTCTTCTCATGTTTTCTCAGCTCCTACCGTGGGTGGGGGGGAGGATGAATACCATATTATTTGGAATGCCTTACCCAGCTGTATGACTTGAATGATCCTGATAAGCAAGGATTTCAAAGGGAAATGAAGACTCATGTGTCACACAAGAAACATTGTCTATGTGATTCTGGGATTTTTCTGTGAAGATGTTATGTTTTTTGAGGGGATTTTTCTAATTACCTATCGTCATTTGAGAAACCAGCATACTTTCTTATGAAAAAGGCCCTTGAAATCTGGGGTCAAAGGAGAGATTTTAAAACATGATTAATAATAGCAATAGCTTTTATTTAATAACACAGGTGTAAATAATGTCATTCACTCCTCACAGGACTTCTTTCAGGGAGATTTTCTATATTGGGAAGTGTGCTCATAAGCTCTCCCACCAACACCTTCTTCCCTAGGGCTCCCCATTTCAGCCATTGACCGTACTAGTCATCGATTATTTTTAAGGCCAGAAATCCAGTGATTTTGTTGTGCTATCTATGTCCCTTAACCTCATCCTCCCACATCCAAGTCTTCGCCATAGGAGGGTTATTTTGCCTCCTGAATTTCTGGAGAACCATTCACTCCTTCTTTTCCCATCGCTTTAGCCCCAGGAACTGCCTCCTCAGCACGTTTGCAGCATCTTTCCGTTTCCCCAGACGGTCCATTCCTGCCCCCGCCCCAGCTCATCCTCCACTTACCTAACATCAACTCCTGAACCGTTCATTCGGAACAGGAAGTTCCCTGCTCGAAACTCTCTAGTCCCTTCCCAGTGTCCTTAGAAGAACATGGCTCGCGTGGCCTCCGTGGACGTGCACGACTCGTCTCCCCACCTCTCTGCCCGTCGCGCCCAGCACTCACCTCCACACGTCTTTCCAGCTACACTGAGATTTCTGTGCTGCAAATCGGTCAGAGTTTCTATCCTCAGTACCTTTCACGAGCTCTTCCTTTGCCTTAGAATTCTTCCCCATCCTGCTCGCTTCTTCATCCCTGTTCCCCAAGCTAATGCTTTCTTCTTCAAGTCTCATTTTAAGCATCTCTTAACCGAGGGAAATTTCCCTGTCCAAACAAGTCTATTTTGGATCTCCCTATTCTATGCTCCCACCACTCTATTATTTCTCCTTAGCACTCACCACAACTGTAATTACAGATTGGTGTTGTTCCACGTCGTACATCCATACAGTACAAAGTTCAGAGTGCACACAAAGTACACAGTCTCTTCCCTGTCCCTCTACTGCCCAGCTCTCCTTACAAGGAACCACGTTTGGCTTTGAATATCCTTCCAGAGATATTTTCTAAGTACACAAGCAATTATGTACATAATATTCCTCTTTATTTTTCCTTCTGTTTGGTTAACACGGATACTGCATACATTTTTCTGCTCTTTATTTTTATCTGTTGTTAATGTATCTCGACAATTCTTCTGTATCAATATGTAAATAGTTGCCTTTTTCTTTTTCATGTACCATATACTATGGGCTTACGATCATTATTTAACCTCAATTACTGGGTACTTAGGTTGTTTTCAAGTGTTGGTTATTACAAACAATGCTGCACTGAATAACTTTGTAAAGTCATTTCCCACATTTATACCTGTAGAATAAATTCCTAGAATTGCACTAATTGAGTTAAAGTTTATGTGTGTGTTTAATTTCAGTAGTTACTGCCAAACTGCACTCAGTGGAGGTTGTACCACTCACATTGTCACTAGCCACAGATGGAGAAGGGGCGTTTCCTCACAACTGTGCCAGTGAAAATTTTTGTCCTTTGTCAGTATACGAGGTGGAAAGTATCCCTTGGAAACTTTAATTTGCATGTTTTCTTCTTGGCAAAGTTATCTTTTCATATGGTTAACAACCACTTGTATTTCTGTTTCCTCATAAACGTTGCTTACATTACTATTTAAGGTCGCTACTCTCGAAGGCTGGTCCTTTGGGTGGAGGGATCCTGTTACGTTTCGTCCATCACACAGTTGCTGAAACAAACGGTGTCCACAAAACGACTGGCTCACGTCATGTGGTGGCCAAATTCAGAACGCACGTTTGACTCCGAAGCTCACACATGCTCACGCTCATCCAGTGGAAAGACCAAGCATGTAATTCACCACACCAGAGGCCAGATAAGTAATGTATAGTGTGTGAAGTGTGCTGGGAAGTGAGGACTGGCAAAAAGGCGAACAAATGCCTGTCTGTAGTTCTGAGATCTATTACACTGCCTTGAGGACTGTCCGTTCCTCTGTACTGCCTTGGAGAAAGGCCCATTATTGGTTCATTATTTATCCTGAGTCCGGTTTTCTGGCTTTCTTGTGAAATGTGACCTTTGTCCATTGTAAGAATGTCCAAACTTGTAGAAAATTTTTATAAAAATTATTTGAGCTAAACAATTCAAGTAGAAGCAACATCTCGACAGACTGAGAAAATTCTCAGAATGAGAGTTGGCAGTTTCTTTCATGCATTTGGAACTGAGGGCAGTAAGGAAGATTCCATAAAGGTGGGAGAAAGCAAGGCGGGGATTGAATTACAGTATAGTTAACAAGATTA
>PVKM010012661.1:0-31369 GCA_004027735.1 Carollia perspicillata | reverse complement strand
CACCGTCATCTCCTATTGGGATTTCTGCAGTAACCTCCTGTTTTCCCATCTCTGTGCTTGCTGTCCTCCAACTAATCCTCCACAAAGCAGTCACAACCATAATTTTTAAATGCAGATCCCATGATAGCTTTCTTCTCCTTGCAGCCTTTTAGTGGCTCTTAGGATAAACATTGGAATCTGACCCAGGGTTTAGCAGCATCTGGTTCCTGCCTTTCCTGGGTCCATTTCCTTCTTCCTTCCTACCCAAGCCATGCTAATCTTTCTAATTCCTAACCTAAGTCCTAGTCCCTCTCACGTCTCAGCTGAACCTTACTTCTTCTGAGAGGCCTTCCCTGACCCTCCAGCTAGGAGCACCTGACTGTTAGCACTTTTCACCATTGCAATTAATGATGAATTACGTGATCTGGGGGTCTAGTGCTTATTACTCACGTAGCCTAAACTTCCGGAGTCAGGGCCGCACCTGCTTTGTTCAATAAGGTACCTGGGCTGTCCTTGTGCCCAGCGCCGAGGCACAATAAAGCTAATAAATATCTGTTTGAATATATGAATATTCACATCCTACAGGTGCGTCTCTCCTTCCCAAAGACCTCTCCTCACACACAAACACAAAGATCAAACCTTCTATGTTGGGAACAAATACCAATTCGAAGCCATTAATAGGTATAATTAACTGTCATTCTGTACTATCCCAACTATAATTGATAATTGAACATTTAAAAACTACTGTAGATGAGAGAAATTAAACAAGGGTAGCTAATAAGAAGTACCTTGATAGGTACAAACACTTTGGTAAGGTCCAGGGTTTGGCTAGGAATGCAGTTTATTCTGTAAGCAGCGGTGTTCTGAGTCTGGGACTCACCAGAAACCACAGGATAGCCAGACTTCCAATGCTGCACATTTATAGTGTGTACTGTAACTGTCCGGCGCTGCAGCGCTCTGTGTGGGAAGCTGGGCCATACTCCCAGGGTTGGGAGACATGGACTCAGGGTTGAGAGAGCATGGGGTCCAAATGGGTGTATCAAGCCATGCTGGCTCTGAATGAACTATCTGGTCGAAAGTAGTCATAAATCAGCATTTTAAACAATAGCTCATGAGCCATTGTTTAAAATGCTGTTTATTCTCAGGTAATTTTTTGGTCACCCTGTATTACTAAAGTAATTCTGTTTACTTCCTAAATCATTGCTTTTTCCTTCATTCAATTGTTTTCCATGCAGTCCCTGAATCCTCATTGAGGTTGCACAGGTTTTTCCTGCAGCTTCAGTTCTTATATTATTTTACTTATTTATTTTTAACAATCGTTGTTCAAGTACAGTTTTCTGCCGTTTCCTCCCACCTCAGCCCAATACCCCGGCCCTCCCCACCTCCCTCCCATTTCCACCCCCCATTATTATCCATGTGTCCTTTATATATATAATTGTTCTAATGGCAGAAGTTGGACTAAATGGAGGCAATGTAACATCACAGAGCAATCAAAGTTATGTTTAAACTAAGTAAAAGCCTCTCAGATGTGAAGTAAATCAATTTTTAAGTGGTTACGGTAGAGCTAATTAAGTAAACTGTCGCTAATTGAAAATGAATTGACATTTTAAAGAAAGCAAGAGCTTAAACAGAAAACAAATTTGCTTTTTATTTTTATTTTTTTTACTTCTTTTTTATTTATTTTTTCCATTACCATTTACTCTCCTTATATCCCCTTTCCTGACCCTCGCAATCACCACACTGTGGTCCATGTCCATAAGTCTTTTTTCCTTTGCTCAATCCCTCCACCCCCTGACTCCCCTCCATCAATAGCTGTCAGCCTGCTCTCCGTCTCTGAGTCTGTCTCTATTTTGCTTGCTAGTTCAGTTTGTTCATTAGATTCCACATATGAGCGAAATCATGTGCTTTTTGTCTTTCTCTGACTGGCTTATTTCACTTAAAAGCTTAAAAGTTGTGAAATTACCCCCAGGGAGTATAAAAGCTAACCATTTGTAAAGTAGTAGATGAAAAGCATTTTTCTTTAACCAATTTGCTTAAAAATAACCAATTTTATTAGAGCTAGGGATAAAAATGAAGTGAATTAAATACAATTTCTGAAAACAGTGCTAGACAAACAGGTCACGCTTAACTGTTCAAAACTAAATTAAGAAAAACAACCTGTAATCTGAAAATTTGTCATAAATTCTAAAGCATTCATGAAAGGCTACAAGTCAGCTCTTTCATATATATAAAAATTATACCCAAGCTTCAATTCATCCTTAAAAGGGGATTAATAAAAGTTTAAATATGCATAAAAATTATAGAACTGCACTACCCGTGGCACACAACATATGGGAAACTTTATGCTTAGGACCATTTATCTTTGGTTTTGCATGCGAGAGAATTGTGGGCTCTTGCAATAGAGAATTGTGGGATCAAATTGCGGTAAATCAAATAAAACTGCACTCTCCTGATTTTGTTGTCGTTGTTGAAATTTCACCATACATAATTCTAAGAAAACGTAGGCTCTTTTTTCTTCAGAGAAAGGAACATGTAGAGCTCCTTTCAATGCTGCCTTTCAGTGGTTTTTGAAATAAAAATACAGTTCATTTAGTACTTCAATTTCTTTTTACAGATGTACCTCGAAACTTAAAAAAATATGCATATGTATATTGCCAGAATTGGTTATATAAGCTGTTTAAAATCTTTACACTCAATGCTTAGATAAAGTCGTTCTGAAAAAAGCCTCTTCTTCACTTTCATGGACAATTACCTGACCTTTGGCTTGGTTAAGGGCTGTTTGTTAAACCTCATTAATATACTCATGTGTATATTTCTCTAACACCAACTTGTTGTGGGCCTTATGATACTGTCAGTGAAGACTTTGAAGTCCTCTATACTTTGCACAATTACAGGAACTTGAATTAATTTATCTCAAATGTCAGAGGAAGCGGAGCCAAAGGCTGGATTCCGTAGAGCTAGAACTCCCATGCCTGCAGACCATGCTATGACTTTATCTATCTGCTTGCCAGGGGGCAGTCTGTAGAAGAAACGGAGAAATGGATTAAAGCATCTTTTAAACAGGCGTAGTTCATCTCAATCATTTTCCCAAGGGTCCTTCTGAAATCTGAGAAGGCTAATACGTCATTAATCAAATGTCCAGTTAAAGTGTAGTGTAGTAGGAGTACACTCAGTTATCTTGGCAGGATTTGTAACAGGTGTGTCTGCACTATTCCTATTTAATTTTGGCCACCTGATTTATTGAGCACCAACTTCTCAGAAAGTGAACTCCTTCCTTTCTCCCACATTTCTGTTAGGCTACCAGAGCAAATTTAAATGGATGTTAAAGGCTTTGGTTCTCCATACATTCCAAGACTTTTACTAAGGGTTCCCACCCCTTCTGTGAAGTGCCCAACAAGACAACAGATCCTCTCACTATCTCAGCGTCCCCTCACTCGTGTCTCTACTGCTCCAGCAACCTCTATTCCAACTTCCCTGAACACCAAGGGAAATGTCCTCAGGCCAAGTCACTAGGTCTTAAGCCTGGAAGAACATGGAATTGCCACTGCTTCCCAAGGGAATCATAGATCCTAAACGCCTTAAAGATGCAAAGACCTTACTGTATTTGGTTGATTGGTAGGTGTTGATTGGGAAAGAAGCCAGAGAGGGCAGTTGGCCTGATGGCCAGTTATCTTGTGCGTAGCTCCAGCTGCAGGCTGACTACCCTGGACTTTATTCCCAAGATTAGCATCCCAGGAGCGCAGTGAGGCAGGATGCCCACCACTGGCCGCCACTGCTGTGATCCTTTTCATGGTAGAGTGAGGGCCAAGGAACTGCCCTGACCTGATACTGCCTCACCGATGTGGTTAGAATAATGGTAGTGAGGGGTTAAACTGGGCTAAAAAATGGACTAATGAAGGTTGAGAAAAATGAAACATACTGAGGGGATATTCCAGAGATAAAAAAGGATGAGCAGAATTCAGGTAATGATGGGACTGTTGTATTGCCAATGGCAGTAATGAAATCCCCTGTGTCCAGTGACCCAACATTTCCACCTGGACTGCTTGCTGCTTTCTGATTGGGTTGGGGTCTCTAGGACTCTTGCGGCCACATATGTTGTCACATGTCATTCCTTCTGCCCAGAAGTCATTGTTTCTGTCTTCCTTCTTCGACCAGGTATTGGACTGGATTGAAAACCACGGTGAGGCCTTTCTCAGCAAACACACAGGGGTTGGGAAGTCCCTGCACCGAGCCCGAGCCCTGCAGAAGAGGCACGATGACTTTGAAGAGGTGGCTCAGGTGAGGTGCTGTGTGTGCATGTATGTGTGTGTGTGGGGGGGATGAGTGAGAGAACCAGGGCTGGAGCGTGGTGTATGATGGGGCATGTCAGATTGATAGCCCATGGTTTCTGGGCCGCCTGTCTGCCTAATGCAAGGAGACCTTTGTCTGCTCTTGTATCACTAGGTGAGTGGTAAATAGACCCTCACTTTATTGTCCTCAAAGAAAATCATTCTGCTGGCATGAGCTGTTAATGACTTGTCTACAAGATGGTGATGACAAGAGAGAATGACATCAGAACCATCAACAGCCCAAAGCCACTCATATGGTTTTCGTCACAGTTGAGTGGGAACTAAAAATAATGACCATTCTGCTCAGAAAACTGTGTACCTTCGAGGATCTTGAGGAAGAGACGGCACCTGGTCACCAAGCCACGCACCAACAAGGCTGACTGTTCCCAGAGGAAGTGCCTTTGCAGCATTGGCCAGTATTTTGTTTGTAATTTGCACAACGTTCAGCCTTTTAGCTGAGATGCATACCTGTGCCAAAAATGGCACCGTTTTCTAATTTGCGTGAAGAGCCTGTACAAGAGGACTTAAACATTTGTCTTAATGGTTCAGGTGGAATTTGGGGGGTGGAGTTCTCTTCTGAGCCTCTACCCCCCATATTTTATTTTAATTTCCTTGGGAGTATTCCAAATGGATCCTCAAAATCTTCGCCTTCAAGATGAAATACTGCTGTCCAGTTATGTCCAGGTGTGATCAGTTGCAGGGGAAAATAAGACTCTTATGAACAAGGGAGGAAGGGGCAGCTGAGAAGGGAATCAGTAGGGGGCAGAGGGTGGGGTGCTGCTGTAGTAGTGAGGACGACAAAGCTGGGTTTCCACACCACGGCTTGAACCAACACTGGCTCTGATCCCACGGGTGGGCGTCATGCTTGGCATTGTGCAAAGCCCCATCTCTCACCCAAGGAAGCTACCAGCCTGAGACAAATATGAGCCAAGAACCAAAGGAAACTGCTGGAGGACAGGAAAGTAGTGGGAGCATACCACATCTCTAGGGGAGCTGCAAGCGTATGCTGAAAAGTGAGAGGCCTGGCAGGGGCCAGAAAGATCAGGTCAGCAGTGACTTGAACCTGGTCGTTGCAGGTAGATTAGACCCAACCTGTGGAATAAAGCCTCACATGGAATCTTTGTGTGCTGTTGGTGAGAATGTAAAATGGTACAGCCATTGTGGAAAACAGTGTGGTGGTTTCTCAAAAAAAACTAAACATAGAATCACCATATGATTTAACAATCCCACTTCTGGGCATATACCCAAAAGAATTAAAAGGTGGGATGTGAAAAGGTAATCCTATACCTGTGTTCACAGCAACATTATTCACAATAGCCAAAAGGTGGAAGCAACCCTACTGTCCACTGATGGATGAATGGATGAACAAAATGTGATCTGGACATACACACAACAGAATATTATTTAGCCTTAAAGAAGGATCCTACAGCATAGATGGACCTTGAAGACAATGTTAAATGGGTCAGTCACCAAAGGACAAATACATGTGAGTCCACTTATGTGAAGCAGTCAAATTCCTTGAACCAGAAAGTAGAATGGTAGTTGCCTTCTGGGTGCCTCTCCAGGCTGTTAGGAGGCAAAGGATGGGAGAGAGCCATTTGGACTCCGTGTCTGCTGAGAGTGGGGGTTCTGCTACGTAGGATCATGTGTTGGAACAGAGCCATCCATCACTTTGATGCTCTTGCCTTTTGGCTGTCCTGTGGCTCAGCCCCTCCTCACTTAGGGAGGATATCCCTAGAGCCACCCATAGCCCTGACCCAGCCCATCATCCCTCCCGCTGTCTTTCTCCTCATAGGCAGTGCAGCCCTGGTTACAGGTCATGAGGGGGCTGACATTTTATGTGTTTTTGCAACTAAGCAGGCCTGGCAGCTACCTCCACTTTAACCCCATTTTTCCTAATTGCTCCTTTACTTTTCTCACTGACACCTGATAAGCCTTTCACATGGGGCAGTGCCTTTCATTTAGTACCAGACACATAATGACTTAAATTGACATTAAAGAAAGAATACACACATTTTTTAAAGCTCCTATTTCCATTATGCATTTTATAACCCACCAATCCTGAATGACAGTTGGTATTTGTCTTGTTTTGTAAGAGAGGACGCTGAGGCTCGGGGTTAGTCAGTGTGCACAGGTCGTCTGGCTCGGTGGTGGTCCTGCTGGGGTTCCACTCCAGGTCTGTCGGACTCGAGTCATGTTCTTACCCAACTCCACACTCTCTCTCCTTTTTGAGCTACAGGTTCTGGGCATGCAGCTCATTCCCGAGTGCCAGTTTGCTCATGGGAAGTGCAGGACAAAGAGCAAGAATGGGAGTGGGGATGCTGGTGTGGCCATCCTGTTTGACATACATTACAATCTCCTCATATGATCCGCTTCTCCCTGCCTCTGCTTTCTGATAAGACTGTTATCTTCGTGAGAAAGAAGAGAGAGTTCTACCTTCCAAAAGGCTCTGCTTTTAGGAGGAATGTTTCCTCTGGAAAGAGGAACAACAGGTGTGAAACACCTAACTACAAAGGGAACACCTAAGCAAGGGGCCATGAGGTCTCTTGAGATGGATGCATCATGCAACCTACAAATCAATCCCGTTTTGTTCCCTCATCCCCCTCCAGGGCAGTGAGTAGGCAGTGGAGCTGCTTAGCATCCTGGGATTGGTAGTCCACTTGGGAAAACCAGCTCTGACTGTGGCAAAGGCAGATGGCTGTCTGTAGCAGGCTGCTCAGCCTGCCTTGTTCTGTGCAATGTGATCCTCACGCTTAGGTGGTGAGGCGGGTGCAGGTCTTGACAGGAGAGGGCGCTCTCTTTCTCTCTTGCTTCTGTTCTCAGTTAGCTGAGGGCCACTGCAAGAAGAGGAATGGATTTAATCAGGAATTGGATACTTTTTTAGTTGGTCAGCGATCAGGGACAGTAAGTGAAAGTGTACAAACTCTTCTTGTTTTGGGGTGCTGGTTATGATTTATAGTCAGGAAGGGTGTCACACGTGGTGTGAAGCAGGAGGCTGGGGTGTCGCTTGTCAGCAGTACTAAAAAGCGTCATGATTTAGTGCAAAAAACACTTTCAGTTTCATAATTTTCATGATTACTTGACCTGAGGATGGTATGAGAAGGGAGTTCTGAGTTCCCATTCTCTGTTCTCATGTTTAAAAAATTGACTTGAATCAAAGCACAAAGAGAGCTGTTGGCTTGTGTTCGGCTCCTGGAAATTTGCCCTCTGTAGGGCCAGCCCTCGAGCAGAGACAGCTACACACAGGGGTGGGCAAGGGGCGGCATAAATCCCCCAAACAACATGTTTTCACTCTTGACATAGGGGGTGCACCTGTGATTCTCACCAAAGACATTTATGGCAGTTATTAAAATAAATATAAATGATAGCTGTGAAGAAATAATGTAGCAATCCAGTATCTCTCATTAAACATCAAATTTTGCCCTAGCTGGTGTGGCTCAGTGGATTGAGTGCCAGCCTGTGAACCAAAGGGTCACCGGTTCAGTTCCCAGTCAGGGCACATGCCTGGGTTGCGGGTGGGGTCCCCAGTAGAGGGCATGTAAGAGACAACCACACATTAATGCCACTCTCCTTTCTCCCTCCTTCCCCTCTCTCTCTAAAAATAAATTAAATTTAAAAAATAAACTTTAAATTTTGTGTTTACTAGCTCCTGAACACATTTTAAGCAGACTCTTCAACTACCATTTGAAGGAAGTGAGTTGAGTGTTTATGAGTCCTCAGCTCATCCTGCAGGTGGCACTCTTTGAACAGCCTATGGTGAAGCCCAGGGGAGGAAGTGAAGGAGCCAGTCCTGACAGCTTGACTGAGGAAGGTCCTGACAGGCGGGTGGTGAGGGTCCAGGGCCAGGGGACACACCGGGCTCTGTTCCTACAGGTCTTTCCTAGTCCAAGCTACTGGTGTTGTCTGTATTCAAATAGAAGACCTGGTCACTAGTGGGAACCCCTCCTGGTTCTGGAAGATTCTTGACTCAAGTCACCTATAAACCCATCAAATAATGGGAGCCATAGAGTAAATGAGATTTTAAAAGATACTTACTGTATTTTTATATTTACATATTTTTGGCATGTCAGGTATCATCGAGAGTGTAGACGAGTGTAGGATGAAGTTGCTGCCTGTGATAACACAGCTGTCGGGAGACAGGTGTGTCCATATCTGCTCAGGAGATGGAACGGGACATAGAACTGTGGCTTTACCCTGAGATATTTGCTATCACTCAGTCCTCCAGTGCCTGTGGTTTACACAGCAGCTGTGCATTCCCTGTTAGTGGTCTGATTTATAACCTCATTATCTGAAACGCCAGACCTTCTATAGACTAGCTTAGTCAAACATTACCAAGCATTTACATTCCAATATACATAATCTAATGTCTCCAAGCAACAAATCACATTTAAGCAGCTAAGTATAGTAAGTAGCATTTAGTGGTAAATTTTTGAAAGAGCAGACCATTTAAAGAAAGATGTTTAAGAAATACAAAAACAGAGTCACAAGTAAGTACTTCATTCAGTAACCTTTGGTTAGGTATTGCTCTATCAGCCCTTTGCTTTTCCCCTCCAACTTGAACGGAATATGCTTTAAATTTTTTTTTGTTCTGAGTCTTGGGGTCAAAGTAGGCAAAAATGGAGGAGAAACATTTGGCGATCCAATGAACACACCTGCCTAGGGGGTGGTGTAGTGACCTTTGAAATAAGTTCCATCTTTCTTTTCATGCCTGAGACCAATTATAGCAGCTGCAAATGGAAGCAGAAGGGGCAGAGCCTAAATAGATGCTTTTTCACACTCCAGCTTCTTAGAGAGGATGAAAGGTTCTTAAGCAAGATAAAAAAAATAGTGAGGAAGAAAACCAGGAGAATGCAGAGAATTTAATGTCATAAAGTGGGCAAGTGGAAGAATGTGAAAGCTCAGAGAAAGGAAGGACGACCTCAGGCTTGAGGTCATGCACAGCGCTCTTCCTGTCGGCGGGGACTCGTACACTCCCTCCTCCGACACCAGGGAGACGTTGCTGGTGTGAGCTGCTGAGGGGGGCCTTGTGACACTCTCAGGAAGAAGAAAGATGTTACATGTCATGGGTAACTCTGAACCAAAGGCTTCGACTCAGAGTTTCAGAGTGATGTATACATCACTTTGTATACAATTGAGGTGGAAAATCAAGAGGGGACCAGAACCACTATCCACAATATTATAGAGAGCTTGCCAAGAGCCTCTTATCAAGACCATGAACTGTGACCGCCCCCACCCAATTTTGCTGCTTCCAATATGAGACAAATGGCACAGAAGAATTTGGGACTGCATTCTTAATGACTTTAAAGTTCTGGGTAGCGACGTAAAAGACTGGAAGGCACAGGTGGTGTTTTCATCTCTTGTTTCATATGATGGCAGTGATGCAGGGAGGCTTTCAGAAGCAAGTGGCTGCCTGTAGAGATGGTGTTTTAAAAACGTTCCTGGACTGTAACCTACAGAACCAGAATAATGGCCCTCTGACAAGGGACAGAGTTCATCCTGTAAAGACTGGGGAGGACGTGCTTTGGCAGAAAACCTTGTTGATCTGTCTAGAAGGACTTAAGGGAATTTTGAAGTGAAATTAGGAAATCATCCCAGTAAAGCCAAAAGCAGCTATGTGATGCACCATACAGGTGACTTAGAAAGAAGCACTGTAACGTAAATTCCCTTAGATCATCACCTTAGGTTTAAAAAATATACAAGGATATTGCTTTCCCTGGTGTGGCTCAGTGGACTGAGCACTGGCCTGTGAACCAAACAGTGGCTGGTTCAATTCCCAGTCAGGGCACATGCTTGGGTTGTGAGCCAGGTCCCTAGTAGCAAATATGTGAGAGGCAACCACACATTGATGTTTCTCTCCCTCTCTTTCTCCCACCCTTCCCCTCTGTCTAAAAATAAATAAATAATTTTTTAAAAAAAATATACAAGAATATAGATTGCAAACAATATTTATGGACTCTTATCTATATATCAACAAAAGGCATGTGTAACAAGAAAGGCACTTTAACACAAGAAGATAAATACTCCTGAGACGTCAGGGTATTGAGCTCATACATAGAAAATGGCAATAGAAGAGTATGTTTTGTTTAAAGGACTCTTTCTCATAGGAGGGGTGAGGGTCTGTCAAGAAGGCTCATGTCTCTGTGAGATCTGCAAACCCGAGGGTAGTGAACAATATGGAGAAATAACAGAGATTAAAGGAAAGCAAAGAGGAAGCCGTGGTTGTTACCGGAGAGGACCACAGTCTGGTCCATCAGATGGAGGACGTGGAAAATGCTGCCTTGTGGGTTCAGTTCTGGCTCAAGGGAAACTATGGTAGTGATGAGAGTCCTCAAATTTCCTGGCATCTCCTGTAAATTTTGTGGCACTGTAAATAAAACGTCAGTAAGTTGATGAGAGCAAAGGGTTCTACATGGTAGAGAGCAAATCACTGTAGAAACACTTGAAAGAGTGTAGGTTGTCTAAACTCTCAATAACCTTGACCTTTAGATGAAAGGGTTTAGACTTCACTCTTAGAACAAAAAGGAATATTGAAGTCTTCTGAGCGATGAGATAAATTAAAATTAAAAGCTCTAAACCAGAGGGATAAGAATTTCTCTATTTACTGGTTGTTTAGATCACATGTGGAATATTGTGCTTAATTCTAGAAAACATATTTTCAAAAGGACATTACCAAACTATGCTGCGATTGTTAGGTTGCCAGGATAGGGAAGTCAAAGGGACTGGGTATGTTCAGTTTTAATTAGATAATTTTTTTTAATGAAAGGCAGCGAAGTGGGGTTGACAGTTGCAGGCTTCCTGTAGAAGAGATAAGGGTGGAAGATACAGTGAAGCCACTTTTAGATTATGTTAGGTATCCCTCTAGCCCACAGTTGCTTTTTTATGATCTGTCTAAACGAGAATGAAGTGTCTTTCAATGTAGTGCGCTTTCTTATCACAGGAGGTTTTCCAGTAGAGACGACCCTTATTCCTTAGAATATAAACATCCACAAGCCTTTTCCTTCTTAAAAAAAGAAAACAAATAAATAAAAAGAAACCAAGACTAACTTTTGGGGGCCCCACTGTCTCATTTCTCCTTCCCTCCATAGTCTCAATTTTTGAGAGGAGTCTGTATTTGCACTTGTATTTCCTTACCTCCTAGATGCCCTTGACCCCTGCTACTGGGCTTCTCTTCCTCTGGCTGCCTGAGGTTAATATTACCAAAGTCTCCACTGGAACATTTTTGCAAAATCGAAAGGACGATTTTCAGATATGAATTGATCATTCCGAAGCAGCTGACCCTGTTGACCACCTCTTTTTTTTTAAGTTCCCTTCTCCCAAGACTTCCATGATCCCATGCTCTCGTGATTTCCTTATGTCTTTCTGGCTGGTCCTTCTTAGACTCTTCTCCCTTTTCCCCAGGGTTTGTTGCTCAGATCTTCTCTTCTCACTTTACACTCCCTGCATGAGTTTATATTCTTTCCCAGGCTCAAGGACTACTCCTGCTCTGATGGCCCCCAAATCCATGTCTCATCTCTGACTTGACCTCTGAGCAACCTGTCCATAAACTTACTGGCCTTCTGAATATCTCCACTTAGATTTCTCAGAAGCTTCTCAAACTCAGTGTGTCCAAATTTTACTTTATTATCTGACACCCTTTCCCAGTGTGCTCTTCCTCTTGTATTCCCCATGCCACTAAGGGACACCAACCACCCAGCTGTTTCAGCCAGAAACTTAGAAGTCATTCTTAACTACCCTCTTGCTCTCACCTCTCATAAATTCATCACGAAGTCCTACAGGTTGGACCTCTTTAATATGTTCTTTTCCTTCCGTCTCCATTATCACAGCCTTAGATCAGAATTTGATTTACTTCCTGCTTGGATTATCACAGTAGCCTCCTGTTCCCTGACTCCAGTCCTGGTCTCCTTAAATCCATCACACACTGCTCCAAGAGTGGTTTTCCTAACACGCACTTCTCATCGTGCTACACTGTTGGTTTTGGAACCCACAGATGGCTTCCCATCTGGACAAAGTTCAAACTCCTGATATTATATACCTTTTATGGTCTGGCAGTTGCCTTCTCTGGTTTTACCCTTTACTTCTCCTGTGTTCCCTCTACCCAACCCTCTAGTCCTACTGTCCCAGAGTTTACCTGAGCACGCCATGCTCTCCAGTGTCAGTGCTGTCTCCTCGCTCATCTTCCCCACCTGTTTAACTCAGACCGACTTCTGTTCATCTTTAAACATTCATCTCAAGTACCACCTCTTCCAGGAAGCCTTCAGTGGCTTGCATGGCTTGTACCTAATGCCACTTTTCTAGGTTACATTCCTGACGGGGAAGTAATTATCACACAGTGTCATCAATTTATGCCTCACTACCCAGCTGGACCGCGAGCAGGAAGGTATTTTCCTTAGTCTTTCTATCTCAGTGTCTAGCATCATGAGTCGAACATGTAATTGGCATTTGAAAAATAAAGGAATGAATAGTATAGTGGAGATTCCTCTGTTGGGACTACATCAGGCCAGATAATCTTCATGGTCCCTTCCAGCTCTAAAAATGATAAATGGAAGAGAGATGGATGTTCATGGGAACACAGGCCCCAGAGTCATATAACCTGGGACCCGATTAAGAGTCATCCTTGTGGACAGAATTCGTTGGACTGCACCGCACTGGGCAGCCCAGACAGCCCCCACCCAGGATGCGGCACTTGGGAAGCAGCATCTTCGAGTCAAATTTTGAGTGAGTTCTTTGGACTCTTTTGTATTATTTAATTTAAAAAAAACTAAATAATTATTTCAGATGAAGCCCTAGGAAACCAATTTTGACAAAAGGATATCGTATTGCTCACTCGGTCCGTATTCCCAGCCCCGCTAAGTTTCCATGTTATTTCCAGCTGGGATCATTACCGTCATGCTGTGCCTGACTCTCAGGGGAGGTTTAACCCTCTCCCTCTGTAGCAGAAATGTGGTGAAGTCCTTTTTCCCTTTCAAAAATTCTCCTGTGTTAAGGTGAATAAGATTGAACTTTTAAAAGGGATCTTAAAGGCCACAACAAAACGAAAAGTAAATTAGACGAAAGAAGCATATTGATTTTATGTTCAGTATATTGGTTCAAAGACCAAGACAACTCATTTAGCCATAGTTTTTATTCGAGATGTCATGTTCATCGATGAATTTTTTTTTCCTTCTTCCTCCTGTTGAGGAGGCCCTAATAACAATAGCAATAATGATAATAACAATAGCAGTAACACTTACTGAGTACTTTCTATTCTTATGTTAACTCAATTCTCATAACACCCCATGAGCTAGATATTTCCAATTCTCATTTACAGATAAGGAAATAACTATTAAATAACTCAAGTTGGCAGAGTCATAAGTGCTGGATCTGGGATTAAACCCTAAGAGTCTGGCTCCAGAGCCTAGGCACTCAACCACCTTGCCATAGGGCCCCTCGATTCACAAGAACTCTGGACGTCTCTGGGATCAGGCCTGGTGGGGACTTCAGTTCCACCCAGAACCAGCCTCTAGGCCTCCTTCTGTGTGTGGATCTGGGTGTTCCCTCAGACAGCTACACGTTACCATTAGGAGACACTTCCCCTCCTTCTGTTTAAGACTGCCCTTGGTAGACTCAAGTGTCGCCTTCACGATCTTTTATGGCAGCCTTTTAATCCAAAAGATCTGTGTGACCTCAGGACAACTGCTTTATCCCTCTCTACCTGTCCCCTGGCTTATCTGAGTTATATGCCCACAGTTGGTGACACCTGGCTCTGTTCTCTGTTGGAGCTCGGCCTATTTAACAATGAACTTGGCCAATAGTCTTTATTTCCATTTGCTAACACAAGCTAGTAGACTCTATTTGGCCCAGCCCAGAACATTATTTTTGTCTCTTTCCGTTTACCTTTTGCTGAGGTCAGGCTATCATTTGGTAGACCTCATTATTTCCAAAATACAACCCTCGTAATAGCTCTGCAAACCTGTTTGGGACATTCCTCTCAGTTCTGACTTCCCATCTATTGGGACATATGGTCTAGTGAAGAGAAGGGTAGCATTTGCAGTCAGTCTGTGTTTTCCTTTTATTCGCCTTGGGCCTTGTGACAATTACTTAATTTCCCTGAGCTTCAATGTCCACCCTAAAATGGAGATAATGACAACTATTCTGAAGAGTGATATGAGGATTAGAAATAACACATGGAAAGTGCCTACTAGAGCCTTCGGCTCATAGGAGGTGCTTGGCGGATGGTGGGCTCTGTGACAGCAGTGGTGAGCATGGTGGTGGTGATAGGACACATCCAAGCCTCATTCCCCTCCAGACTTGGTTATCAAGTACCATGGTATCATATCTCAAGAGCCAGCTTGATGTGGTGTGTTTATATGTTGGAAAGAGTAGGCCTGGGTTTTGAGATGGATCATGTGCCAAGGAGACAGATCAGCTACAGGGACTGACAAGTTTGGCCCTAAAGTTAAGCATGATGGAAGAGGTAGCCATGCAGTCTGACCAGTCAGAACCAAACCAAGGCAATAGAGTAACGGTTTGTCCTACCTGGGGGGTGAGTGGGTAGGAGGTACCCAGTCCTGGGCATCTAGGGGCCAGTGTGTTCAGAGATTCAAGGGAGAGGGTAGGCAGTTTACACTGGGAAAGGTCTTAACAGATATCAGAGCTCCAGTCACTGGGCTGCAAATCAGAGGCAGGGTTGCTGGGGCATTGGGTGAGGAAGGGCTGGCTCTCAGGGACAGGACAAAAGTCTACTAATCAAATCTGGGCACCAGGGCAAGACTGGATTAGATCCCCTGGGACCCAATATGGAGGAACCAGTCTGCTAGTAAGATGTGTGAATCCATTTGATTTCTGTAACTAAACTGGAGCTGAGCCTGCTATGGGGCCCCAGAAAAGAGGGGAGGAAGGAGAGTCTGGGCACCGAGTGAGAGCACTCTCCCGTGTAAAGGATCCCCCGACACGGTGGGCCTCCACAGGAAGACACCAGCTGCCTAACCACTGGTTTCACAAGGTGACAACATACTTACCTTGCACGGTGAGAATAACATACAGATAGGACGAATAAAGTTACTCTCAGAGAGCGCTGACATGGATTAGAAAGGAAATGGGGAAAACTGTTCCACAGGAAAGCTTTCTCCATCTGCCCAGTATTGATTCTGAAAGCAACCCTCTATTACCATGTCTTCCAATAGTCAGTTCCAACGCAGGTCAACCTGCCTAGATTAAGAGAAACCAAACCAGCTTCCTATCTCTTCCCTCTTTCTTTCATCTCTGTGACAGGTTGGGAGCAGGGTGGCCTCAGGAGTGTGCTTGTTGCTGTGGAAGCCGACACTATCTAAGCTGAAAGTCAGGGGGAGCAGGTGATGGATTTGCATACAGGGGGGACATACGCAAATTCCACAGCGAAACTATTTCTCCAAGATAAAAATATTTTGAAAAGTATTTGCCAGGTTTTAAACCTGTGCTCTAAAGAAAAACATAAGAATAGGTCATAATAACTGCCATTTATTTATACATCTTTATGAGAAATGGCTCCTTTAATCCTTGAAATAACTCTATAGAGTAAGTTTTAATATTATCTTCATTTTGCAGATGAAAAGTCAGGCCTAAAGAGGACCATTCAAGTGAAGAAAGCAACCCAGGCAGTCTGACCCCAGAGCCCACACCTACATTCCAGAGAAATGGGAAAAAACGGAGCTTATTCACCCCTTCTTTTGATTTTTTTCCAGATGAAGTTTTTATCTTTATTTTTAATTGAAAACCACACATTTTCAATATAGAAGCACAGATGAGCAAAACAGACCAAAAATAATCCACCCACTCAGTTGTCTATATAACAGTTGCCAATACTTTGGTGTTTACTTTTCAAATATGGGTATGTATATTATTTACCAGATTTTTAATGATATATCTATGGTAATAGAGATATATATACAATGTTATTTTTCTTTGTTTGTGGAGTCTTTAATATTAAGACTTCTTACTCTTTTCCAGATTCTAGTAACTTATAATTATAGGCTATTAAAAGAAGGTACAATTATAAGTGGGTAAGAAGAAGCAAAATAAGCATTGAAGACAGAGGGTCGTATTTAAGCTAAGCATTCAGGACCTTTTCCTAAGAGAAACCTTAGAAGATGGCATTTTACAAGTGTCCTCCCGATGGACTCTCCCAGTTCCCCATTGTAGGTGCGTGTATATTAGAGGACTGTAAGGACCTTCGGGGCCCTAAAGCTGGCTCGGGTGGGGTGCAGTGATGGTGGTGGTGGCAGTGGTGAGTGCTTCAAAACAGTAATTTTTATAACCTCTTTCCTCCTCCTCTTTCTTCCTTCTGCTTCCTCTCCTTCTCCTCCTCCTCTATTTTCTTCATGTCTGTCCCATCTTCTCCTGGAAGATCCTTTCCTGAAATCGGGGCTCCAGTCAGGTTCCAGGATGTAGCACTTAGCTCTGGTCTAAGTGTGCTTTTCTAGGTGGGCAGTGTTTTCCAGGATCCCCGTGCTCCCTTGTGGCATTCAGGGTGATGGAACAAATCAGGTGTGTCTGAGCTGAAGGGTAAGGGCTTTTGAGAATTTGTGGTGGGTGAGGCAGCTGGGACAGATGATGTGTGCCAGCAACCAGCACCCGAGAGCCCTGAGTGAAACGGCTTTAGGTTGTAGATTATGCAAACTGAAAAACAAACACACGTCACCAACAAGAACAACTCAGCAAGCAGATCATGTGTCTTTTTTTGGCTCTGCCAATGAGCGGCTAGAGGCATTTTTATGAACCAATTTAATTTGGAATACATTTTTAACAGGAGAAAAGCCCACTGCCAAATTCTGACGGGAACAAAGCCTTGCATCTGATTTATTCCACCTGAAAAGGAAGCTAGGTTCGGGGCAGAGGGAGTTGAGCTCTCATGGCCTCTTGCAATACCAGGCAACATCCAAGATTCATCAGAATGGATACCTTCATTCACCTTGGCCCACACAAGGCAAACGCCCAGCCAGCGTAAGGCACTGTCCTTTGGGTTTCAGTGGAGACGAGTGCAGCTGTTCTACAACATTATAGGGGCCGGCAACACTAAGCACTGGCAATTTCAGCTGCAATTACATATCTCCATGGTGTTCCACACTGTGAGCTATTTAATACAATACATCAGAGCCTCAGTGATGCCAAGTGTGGATTGAAATATCTCTGGTGGACCTGAGTCCATCACATGCCTAGAATTTGAAAATGCCAGCAAGGGATGGGGGCTGAAAAGGGAGCTCCAAATCCGTGTCATTGACATGTTTCAGTTTTTTTCTTCACAATACTTGGACTCTGCCTAAAATTATGGACTCTTTAGTGTTTTAGAATCCACCAGGTCAGTCTCATTTGCTTTAAAAAAATGCAGCTAAATAAGATAGGGCTATCTGGATGCAAACCTTGGCTCTGACCCACCTGACACAGCTGTCACTTTGTAAACTTGTACAAGTTGTACAAGTTCATAAAGTCAGAAGGGTGTGAGGTTTACGCCAAGAAATTATATTCCATCATGACTTCTGGTGGCCAGATGACTAGGTACCAGGTAACCTTGACACAGGGTAATCTGGATTGTCTGTTTTCTTACCCTATGCCTCACATGAAGGCCACCTCAACAATTAGTGCCATAATCTCCCCATCAACACAACAGGAATTACGGATTCTCCCTCCCTTCTTCCTTATCCAGTTAGAAGGATACAGGGATTGGAAGGCCTGGGTAGGAGGCCAAGAGCTACTCTAGCTGTGTGCACAGATCACCTGACCTTGCCAAGCCTCATTTCTACATTTGTAAAATGGGAAAGCTATTTCATCAGAACTGAAGTAGGCTACCAATAAGATAATGTACTTAAAAGCACTCTAAGTCCAGAGCACAGAGCAAATGTAAATTATCATCATTATTATTCAGGGATATAGTGACAGTGGGTGAGATCATGTCTGGAATATGTTCAGGAAAGAGCAACTAAAGATTCAGAGAAGACTGATAATATTGCCCCATACTGGGTATTTCCCAAGAAAGAGAATGTACTGACCAGTCTCCATCAAACTGTACTCTTCATGCCCTGGACTTCTTACGCTGTTTGAGGGCCAGATTCCCATGCATAGCAGGATTAGCTGGGGAAACTTTCCACATTCTAAGCTAAAGCTAAACCTAGTGATTTAATGAGCCTTGTTCTGATGTTTACATAAGGGCAGATCTGTGAGGCTTTGGGGTCAGAAGTAGACTTTGGACATGAACGTGGAAAGAACAGGATGCTTTGTGTGTAGGCCACTCTGACCACTTGTCTTACATGTCATTCTGACCAGAGAGGACAGGGAAGCCCTGCTCACAGTGGCCTGCCCAGCAGCAAGTATTGCCAGTTACGCCTGACCCTTCCAGAGAGTCCCGGCGCCCTCGGTGACATTATTCAGACCCACATTTTAGCCAGTGTGTTTCTATTCATTGTGTCACCCTTCACATAACCCCATTGCTTAATTTTCCCTTTGTAGGGTTGAGGGTGGGTTTGTACTGGATTACAGGGTCCTTGCTAAGGCTTTCATGACTGAGGAATATAGCTACAGTCTGTGGTCAGGGAAGACAGCTCTTGGCCTGTGAAAATCAGGAACATTCAAGAGCTCCAGATAACAAAGCGAAGGATGAGATGTGAGCCTGAACCTCATGGCCCTTCCCAGTCTCATGGTCCAATCTCCAGGTATTCAGATTCTCTCCTTTCTCTTGAGGGCCCGATACGGGGGCTTTGACCTTCCACAGCTTCTCTGCTCACAGGAAGTGTTCCAATGGGTGAGTCTCTTCACCCAGTCTCCTAAGGAAAGAAAACAGGAGGACCATGTTTCCTTGTTGGAAGTGGCGATCCTGAGGGCCCAGAGGGCCCTGGGTCGTGGTCAGCGGTCTGTGGTGAACAGTCCTTGGTATATAAGGGTGTCTCTCCTGTGCTAGGGTAAAGCTCTGAATCCCACCCTGGTTGTGGAGAGGGTGCAGGAGGCCTCATTCTTAGTGCAGGTCTCCTTCATGTGTGCCTCCTGCCTCTCTCATGCACTTCCCCTCCCCTCTTCCATGCCACACGGCCACTGCGTGGGGCTTGTCCTGTGGTGAGGGCCAGAGCTGGACTCTCGGACTCCCAACCTGGGCTTTTCTTCCTGGAGGGCCGTTAGCTGCCTCTGCTATGTTCCCCCAACAAGCTTTCCATCATCAACCCCGACCTGAAGAAGGAGCCCTGGGACTGTACCTCTTCGTTCATTGGCAAGGCCCCTTACATCTTCCTGATTTCCCAGTCTGGACCTTTGCCCAAGCCATTCTTTGGCCTAGCAGCTTCCTTCTTTCCCTTTCCCTTTTAGATTCTTTAAAGTTGGCTCGAAAATTTGCCTCCTGGAAACTTCTTCAGGCTTATCCATCTTACCTGCCCTCTCTGTGACCTGCTGTGCCCTCAGCATTACATCACCACTTTGTACTACTGTCACACCTCATTTCTTTCTACTCCTTGGAGAATGAACTGCCTGACATGATTCAGTTTCATACAGAACCAAGACTTAACCCCCAGTGCTTCCTGCCGAAACTTTTCAAATTTCATTTGTACAGATGGTAAACTTTCTGAAATACAGTTTAAATGTCCCATGCCTTGTATAGAGAGTAGTTTGAACACAAGTCACCCCTTTTTTCTGATGGCTTGGGGCGCATGGCAGTGTTCACTGATTCCAGTCAGGAGTCGGGAGGACACCTCCAGGGCCACTGCAGAGGCAAAGGCTTTCCTTTACCTTCACTGAGGGTCCCTCCCTACACAGCAGTGTCCTTTTAGGGCTTGCCTGCCTTCAAGGGGGACTGATCAGGGAATACAGCCCCTAGGGCAGTATGTGTCACTCTCTGCAGGCCCTGGAGCAGTTCTGTGGCTAAGAGCCATATTTCTCTAGAACCGTGCTGCTGATGACGATGAATGTTATGGTATTCCTAGGGAAGGTGAGATCTAAGTGACCTAGGCTGTCTAAAGCCACTGAAACCTCAGTCCTCAAGGCGACCAGTGAGATTGAAAGAGGGAGGCTGATTCTTCTCGAAGTAGACATCTCCCGTTACCCCTTTCATTTGTACATCAGTCCATCTTTATTTTGTTGATTTTTATTTAAAGGGTCCTAACCATTCCATTCCACATCAGCTTGTCAGTTTCGTACACAGAAGCACACAAGGAGTGGCCCCGCCCGTCACTCTGCTGCTGTCAGCTCCAAGCCATGGGCCTTAGGACTTTGATATTTATGTGATGCTGATAGGGAAGCCTTTCAAGCAAACCATACAGCCCATTCCAGACAGGGGCTTTTGGGTGTTGTCCAAGAACCTGTCTCGCTTTTAAGAATTTTCACATTTAACATGTCTGTTACTTCTGACCGCTGCACAAAACAACCCAGGGTCATGGTTGATGGCATTGTGCCTAGGGAGAATGATTTTTAGGATTTCAGGGGTAATTATTTTTTTAACTGGAATTTTTTTTGCATTTATATGTCACACCAAAGTCATGTTTCTTCTAAGCTATGCTAAGCAATGTCATAAAGTTCAAACTGAGAAAGGTAAAATACCTGACTTGGGTGACATACATTTTACATATTTTTATTGTATATTTTCCTGTGGTTGGTCAAGCATTAGTTGTCTTCAAGAACCCAGGACTAGAAAATGCGTCCATCTCTAAGATAAATATTGATACATTTATAATGAAATTTATTTGTATTCCTAAGTGTACTCAATTGACAAAAATAGATTGGATTCTTTTCCTTTAAAATTTCTTTTACTGGGTATTTTTCAACTTTTGAAAGAGATTCCTGTAGTTGTAATCACAAGTGAAACACTGCAGAGATATGTAAATAAAAATGCTAATTATCCCTGTACTGCCCCTTCTCAGTCTCTCTCTCTGTCTCTCGATAATCAGTTATCTTGTCCACCTCTCTTCTTACAAATATAAAAATAAGCAACCATATATAAATATAAAAATTCTCTTTATTTTCCTAAACAATTTCTAAACAGTGCCCTGAATGTAATTTTTATACTTTAAATGCTTTTTTCATTCTTTCTGATTATAAAATTAAAGCATGTTCACTATAGAACACTTGGAAAACAAGAGAATAGTGGAAAAGAAAAATCATCCCTAATATTCACTCAGAGATAATTATACAGTGTCTAGCAGAAGTAATGCCTGCTTGAGTGTGGTTGGTAGGGTAATAATGTGGGTGTAATAATTTATAGTTTTAATTTGAACATTTCATCTAAAGTGTCATATGGTGTGCTTGAGTGTGATATTGGTATGTTACAGAATTACATGCTTATGCATTTGTAATAAAAAGAGGTGTTATTTGTGCCAGACCCTGTATATAAACCATTGATATTTATTGGCAAATTCCCGTTTAGTACAGCAGAACGCAAAGTGAAATAAGCCAGGTGGTGAGAGACAAATACCATATGATCTCACCTTTAACTGGAACATAATCAACAAAAGAAAAAAGCAAACAAAATATAACCAGAGTCATTGAAATTAAGAACAATCTAACAATAGACAGAGGGGAGAGGGGAGGAGACAGTGGGGAGAAGGGTTTTCAGGAACTACTATAAAGGACACATGGACAAAACCAAGGGGCAGGAGGGTTTGGAGAGGGCGGGGGGAGGGGTGGGGAGAAAATACAGACAAGTGTAATTGAACAACAATAAAATAATTTAAAATTTAAAAAAAAAGAATGTTTTGCTTGGGGTCAAATAAATGTGGATTCCAGATTGGCACCTGCTATTCACCAGCTCTGTGAGTTTACTCATGATCTTTCACCTTTCTAAGACTCAGTTTTCTTATCCATAAAATGATAGAACAGTATAATCTATGGTATGTTGTAATATTCATGAGTGGATCCAAAACCGACAGCCATCGTTATCACCAGTAGTTCTTTTTGGTCCATAGATCAATCAACAGAATGAGAGCCATAGTTCAGTTTATCCTGGGGGTGTGCCTGGGCATCACTTCTTCCCTCAAGCTCCTCTGTCTGCCCTCTCTTCCTGTCCTACGAGAGCCACAGATTAGATGATTCCTTAAGGCTTATGCTACCTGAACGATGATCAGAAATGCGATGTAGCTGGGGAAGTTGAATAGTCCCCTTCACTGGGCTTCCTCTGTAGTGTTCCGGTCTAAAGCAGTGGAGGGCAGTTTCGCCCCCAGGGTACACATGGCAATGTCTGGGGACGCGTTAGGTTATTGCATCTTGGGAAGGGGTTGCTATTGACATCCTGTGAGCGAAAGCCAGGAGTGCCGCTAAACGTCCTGCAATACACAGGACAGCCCCTGTGTCAGTTTCCTAGGACCACGATGACAAAGTATCAGAAACTGGGAGGCTGAACACAGCAGAAATGTATTATCTCAGTGCTGGAGGACGCAAGTGTGAGATCTAGGTGTCAGCAATTACTTCCTTCTGAGGGCTGTGGGGAATAATCTGCTCCAGGCTTCTGCCCTGACTTCTGGTTGTTTGCTGGCAGTCTTTGGCATCCCTTTGTGTTACTCTAATCTTGGCCTCTGTATTGCATGCTGCTCTCTCTGCACCTACCTCCTCACGTGGCCGTCTGTTCAGAAGGCCCCCAGTCTTGTTGGATTGAGGTCCACCCAGTCTCAGTAGGGCCTCATCTTAACTAATTACACCTGCAACGGCATTATTTCCTAAACAGGTCACATTCACAGGTGTTGGGGGTTAAAACTTCAACATATACCTTTTTGGACAGTCAGAATTCAACCCATAACAGCTCCTAAACAAAGACTTATTCAGCCCAAAATATTAAACCCTGGTGCACAAAAATCTGTGGGTCAAACCCAGGGCAGTTAGCTAAGATAAGAATGGTGCAGGCAGGAGGAGTCCAGGGTCTTCAAAGATGAACCTTGAGCAGGGACACTATCAGCAAGGAGGGTCAGTGACCTCGGTTCTTAGGCCAGAGGGGGCAGGCTTCCTACAGACCTGTCTAGGTAGGGGCAGCCCTGGACCTACAGGGCTAAGTATGACTCAAAAAGGTGAAAGGCCTTGAGGAATGCTACGTGGACAGGGGCAGAAGCAAAAGTGTGGGTCAGACCTCTGTCCACCACATCATCTGACCCACCATTTCCCTGTCTGTCCCTATTCCGGGGTGAAACAGAAAAAAATAAATGTACAAGCCCCAAGGTTTTCAGCAGTACTTTCAAGCCAACTGTCTTGTATCTCTAAAGCCCTGCCTTTCCCTCTCTCGCCCACTGCCTCCCACTGACAGCCAAACATAGAATACAGAAAACAGGGAAAACAGCAACACCACAAAGTTACATCTTTGGGGAGAGAACATTGCTTTGGGTACGTTTCCCCTCATATCTCTTGAATCGCCAAACCCTGCAGCAGGTGTCCTGGTTCGTCTTGGGTCCGTGGGGATTCTGTCTCACCAACTGCTTATTTCTTTGGCTTTGAGAATTCCACACGAGATTGAACTTCTGCAGGGCCAGGGCCACGGGTCAATCCATGTGCCCTTATCTCAGCACTCAGGTCTATTTTCTTCACTTTGAAAATATTTTTGTGCACATACCAGTACTTTGGTTGTGGTTACACCTTCACTATTCTGTCAGTTTGAGCAGAATGAGGAGAAGGAGGCGGGGGGTGGGGGGTCAGGGTGGAGACTGTGTTAGCAAATTCCCAGAGTGGTGAGTCGCTTCCCTGCAGCAGTATGGATGCCAGTGGGCTGCTTCTGGGGCCTGCTCAATGAGAAGATTAAAAGCTTCCCTCCGCAGGCTTCGCAGCTTTCTGTCTGCATGGCACCCTCCTGGTCGTCTCGGAAATACATAACACAGCTTTGGGCAACCTCTGGCTTCCAGCCTGCTTCCTGTCTGCATCAGCTTCCAATGTGTGTTTGAGTCTAAGCACCAGTCCTCGCTCTCCCAGACCTGACTTACGGTCCGTCTCTGCCTTCAGCTGCTCTCCATGCCCTGGAGTAGGTGGAGAGCATCAGGGAGAAAGCCTTTCCTTGCTTTGCGTCTCAGTCCCCTAGGGGTGGCCACATTTTTCTGGAACCTGGCTGGTCCTTTCTTACAAGCTAGACCTTGTGTCTTCTGTCAAATCATACCTTATAACCTATGTCGTCAGCCTCCAGGATTGACCCTACTTTTTGGTTCAGAAACAAAGTGTTCCTACGCCATCATTGTTATTGTAGTAAATAGATAATATGCTGATAGTTGATTCTCATTTATTTTGCTCTCTCGCCTGCAAGTGACTAGGTATTCAGTTTCCAGCCTGTAGCTGAGAGGAAATACATTGGCTTTCCTTTAATGAAGAGGGGTAGGTAGTATGGATTAGAAGGAAAGGAAAGGAATCAGTAAAAGAGAGGACACCCTAGCAGAGAATAACTGCTCTTCTCATAATTCCTAGGTCTGGGTGTATTCTTAAACACATAAAACTTAGGCTGTGGGGAAATAAAACCTAAAATTATGGAGTTCTGAAAATAAACCATTTGTTCTTCATTGGGAAGGGTGCGGAAGCATTTTAGATGTGAAGAGGAAAATGCTCTCTGGCAAGTGGAGATGTGTGTGAGAATGGGACAGGGTGACGACTGCACGTGCCGATGTGATGAAGCTGGCTTTTAGATTCCCAGAAGGAATTCGAGCACCAAAACTACTTGTGGTGGGAGGTGTCAGCATCCGAAGTGATAACTTTTGGTAACAGCCTCGATCAGTAGACTGAAGATGCGCAGTCTCCGGTTGAAAGAGTATCTGATTAGGACGACTCTATAGACACGCCTTGTTTGGACCTACAGATTGCCCTGCCAGAGGCAAATGTCATTTGTTCTCCAGTCAGGAAACCTAAGAAGATGTCCTATCAGCCTATGTAATGTGGTGGGTTAACCCAGCACTGGAACCAAGTGAATTCCTCCTTTCCTTGGTACCGCTTCTCACCCAAGACCATGCGTTCATTGCTGGAGTCCACCCCCGCCCTCCCCTGCAAGAGCCAGCAGACAGGGGACATATGTGCGCCTGGTGCTCCCAGAGGAAAACTGAAAGACGTTTTCCTGTATCACCCTATTTGTACATTTGGTTCGTTGTACATGACGTGCTATATCAGCATTATATTTTAAAGATATTATGTGCTCAACTAAATTTCTTTTCTTTACCCTGGGAATCTAACTCCCATTCACATGGAAAGTACATTCTCAGCACTAAATAAGAGGCTTACAAAGGAACTTTTGAGTCACTACCGATTCTTAAACCGGGAACTACCTACATTAGGAGATAAGATAGAGATCCATTTTCAAGCCTTACTGCTGACAAGATGCTGGGCTGCAGTTCTTTGGTTGAGTGCCAAGTCAAGGGAGAGCACTTTGCATACTAGGTACCATGATGAGTAGTTAAGGTAGAAAAGATGAGTAAGGTAGGTCTCTTTCCTTCAAGGAGAATACAATTCCCTCAAAATAAAGTCAACACACACTCATTGGAAGTGTGTTACAAAACAAAAAATATGGCAGTAGTGAATGACAATGACAATGTCATAATTTAGAAATCAAAGGCATAAGAGTGAATATAATGCAAAGTGACAGAGAAGCAGAGGAGATGGAAATTTTACATGGAGTCTTAGAGAATTATGTGCCTGGAGTTTACAGAGACATGGTCTGCCGTGTCAAGCTGTGTAACATTCTTTGAACATGTTACTTTGCCTCCCTGAGCCTCAGTTTTCTCATTTGTAAAATGAAATTAACAATGCCTATTTTATGTTTGATCCCTAAGCTTAGAGGCACTGTATGTATTTAAAGGGCCTAACACAAAGCCTAGCAAACTGTAGACATCTGGTAAACTGATACTGCCTTCTGTGACCCTTGGACTGTGTAGAAGTGTGTTAGTTTTTAACTCTTTGGGGATTTTCAAGAAATTTCTATTATTGATTTGTAATTTAATTACATTATGATCACAGAAAGTATTTTGTATGACTCATATCCTTTTAAATTTGTTGAGACTTGTTTTATAGCACAGAATATGGTTTATTTTGGTAAATGTTCTATGAGCACTTAAAAAATGTATATTTTGCTGTTGTGGGTGTAGTGTTGTGTAAATGTCAGTTAGGTGACATTGATTGAGAGGGTTTTTTTTAAACTTTAATTATTTATATAGAGAGGAGAAGAGAGGGAGAAAGGAAGGAAGAGAAACATCGATGTGAGAGAAAAACATCAATCAGTTGCTTCTTGTATGCTACCCAACCAGGACCAGACCCTCAGCCTAGGAATGTGCCCTGACCAGGAATTGAACCAGCAACCTTTTGCTTTGTGGGATAATGCCCAACCAACTGAGCCACACTGGTCAGAGCTGATTGAGAGTTTTTAAATCTCCTGTATCCTCACTAATGTCTTGTGTACCGGTTCAATTAATTTTTGAGAGAGGACATTAAGTCTTTGACTGAAATGTGGATTTTTCTATTTCTCCTTGCAAGTTTGTGAGTTTTTGCTTCATGTGTCTTGAAGCTTTGTTATTAGCTTCATAAATGTTTAGGATTATTATATCTTCTTGATGAATTGACCCCTTCATTATTATGAAATGACCTTATTTTTCCCTGGTAATATTGTTTTCCTGCAATCTGCCATGTCTAATACTAATATAGCTACCCCTGCTTTATTTTGATTAGTGTTATCATACTATATTTTGTCTATCATTGTAGTTTTAACCTATTTGTGTCTTTACATTTGAAGTGCATTCCTTGTAGACAGCATACAATTGGGACTTGCCTTTTTTTTTTCAATGTGACCATCTCTTTTTTTGTGGTTTTTAGACAGTTGACATTTAATTGGATTATAGATATGTTTAGGTTTAAATCTATCATCTTGGGTTTTTTTCCTATGTGTTTCATCCATTCTTTGTTTTTTATCTTTTTCTTCCTTTTTGGATGAATTTAATATTTTTATGATTTCATTTTATCTCCTTTGTTGGTTTATTGGCTATAATTCTTTGTTACTTTAATGGTGGCTTTAAGGTTTATAGAACGTGTCTTTAATTTATCACTGTTTACCAGGTTATATTGTGCTACTTTCCATGTAGCATAAGAACTTTACAATAGCATACTTCTATTTCTTTCTTCCTGGCTTTTGTGCTATTGTTGTCCTATGTTTTATTAACACATGCTATAAACCCCACACTGTGTTGTTATTTTTGTTTAAACATTCAACTATCTTTAAATATATTTAAATAATAAGGAAAAAATCTTAAAGATTTACCCATATAGTTAGAATGTCCAGTGATTTTCATTTCTGTATGTGGATCCACATTTGTTAACATCTTTCTTTTTTTTTTGATGGACTTCTTATAACATTTCTTGCCATTCAAGTCTGCTGGTTAACAATTCTTTTATCTTGTATATGCCTTGACATGTCTTTACTTCATGTTTGTTTTTGAAAATTTTTGTGCCAGGCATAGAATTCTGGGCTGAGAGTTTTTATTGTTGTAGTTTTTCTTTAAAGATGTTGCTTCACTCTTTTCCTGTTTGCATTGTTTCTGATAAGAAGTCTGCTGTCACCTTTGTCTTTGTTCCCTTGTGTATAGCCTTCCATTTTTCCTTCGGTCACTTTTAAGATTTCGTCTTCTTTCTTTCTCACTTGATTTAGTTAGATTTTTATGTGCCTTGGTGTTTCTTGTGTTTCTTGTGATGAGGGTTTGCTGACTTTCTTGGATCTGTGGATTTGTAGTTTCATTAAGCTTAGAAGCTTTTTGGGAATTTTTTTCACTTCCCTTCCCCTCCTTTAGGGATTTTAATTAATGTATATTAAGTAGATTGCTTAAAGTTGTCACACAGTTCACTGATGCTTCACGTTATAAAATTTTCTCTCAGAATTTTATTTTGAATAGTTTCTATTGCTATGTTCTCAGGTTCAGTAATTTTTTCTTCTGTAATGTCTAACCTGCTGTTAATACCATCCACTATATTTTTAATCTCTTGAAGTTCAAGATCTTTTTTATGTCTTTTATTTCTCCACTTTTTGAACAAATGAAATAGTTATAATAACCATTTTAAATTCCCGCCTGTTAATGTTAACATTTATGTCAGTTCTGGGTCAGTTTTGATTGTTTTTTCTCCTCATTATTGTGTGTGTGTGTGTGTGTGTGCGCGCGCGCATGTGTTTGCTTCTTTGTATGTCAGGTAATTTTTATGTTTTTTTGCTAGATAGTAGACACTGTGAATTTTACATTGTCAGTTGTTGTGTGTACATGTATCTTAAGCTTTGTTCTGTGACACAGTTAAGTTACTTGAAAAAAAGTTTGATTCCTTCAAAGTTTTTTGGTCTTTCAGGCCTTTCTTTTACAATTTGTTAGGTAAGACCAGAGCAGTGCTCTGTCTAGGGCGGTATTTACCCTGATGAGGCAAGACTCCTGAGCTCTACCCAACAGCCACTGAACCATGAGTTTTTCCAGTCTGACCAGTGAGAACAGGCACCGTTCCTAGCCCTGTGTGAGTGCTGGGCACTCTTACCTCTGATCTTTTCAGGTGGTTCTTTCCCCAGCCTCGGGTAGTTTCCTCACGCCCATAAAGTACTATTCAAATGTAAGGTTTGAGGCATTAACGTGATTTGCCTGCCGTTCACTCATGTCCAAATCCAGAGACAAGTCTGTACCCTCCCCAGTCCCTATGCTTCCGTGCACTTTTTAGTGAATGCTTGTGTACTGTCACTCCTTTCCTCTCACTGCCCGTTGGTTCTGGTCATGCCAGCCTGGAACAATAATCGCTGGGTGAAGGAACCATTCCCCCAGTCCTTCTGGGTCCTCTGGCAGTCACGCTCTCCAGTCCACACTGCCTCTTCTGAATAATAAGAGGGACTGCTCCGCCTCCTCCTTCTTCACCCCCAGAGCACAGAGCCGAGAGCGCTGACTCTATATTATCAAGGAGGTCCGTTCTTGACTATAGGCTTGTTTTCAATGACTGACTCTTCCACCCGTTGCCTTTAAACCTCGCTGCCCCTCTGCTTCAGCACAGGGAATCTGAGAGCATACCTGTGTTCTTGGGATGCCTGTATTTGTAGAGACAGGTTATTCTAGTATATTCTGTTTCTTTCATGAAGAAAAGGCAAAAACTCAATGGGCCAAGGCTGCACCGGGGAGAATGAAAGGTAGACTCTAGGGCACTTTACCTGGGTGACACAGGGACGGAGGCTGCGGAGTAAGGAGCAGAAGCTGCAGCCCACATCTCTGACCCAGGGCCCTGGCTCCCACAGGCCCTGCTTGAAAGTCTCAAGGGCAGAGGGATCGATATCCCAGCACTCATAATCCATTTTTGGCACATCAGTTGGGAAATATTAATAAGGGGTCACGTCCAAGGCAGAGGCTAAGAAGCTGGGAAACCAAAGAATGCCTAGGAACTGCATTCATAATTGAGGCCCAACTCTGGCCCTGGAGCAGAAACTATTTGGTCAAAAGGTGAACTGAAGCCTGTTGTGATTTCGGCCCCAATTGTGGGTGATGTCAAGTGTCAGTGGAGTGCTTGGCTACTACTCTAGTTGGTATTCCCTAGCCCATTCCTCTTTCAGGACTGTGCCAGGAGGTGGGAGAAACCAGGTGGGGCTGAACACTGAACATGATTTCCAGTGCGTAAGGTCTTGTGCCAGGTATTTGGTGAAGGTCAACGACTGAGTATGAGGATTGGTTGGGATGGATGTAGTCTATAATATTCATGGAGCACTTACTTGATGCTAGGCACTAAAGGTAAGAGGTAGAGGACATTTCTGCCCCAAAGCAGGTAAGACACGCAAACCTTTGCTTTAGACTATGACAGGCAGCATGGAAAGGGTCAAAACAGCTCACTCTGGGAGCCCAGAGAAGCACACCTAAGCCAGCCTTGGGGGGAAAGTGGATATGAGGGTGGACTTTCTGAGGGAGTGATGCCTGTGTTCAGTCTTAAAAGGCTGGTAAGCATTGGTCAGGTAGAAAAGTAGGGGAAGGACATCCCAAACAGAAGCACAGAGGTGAGATGCAGTGCGGTGAGTTTCTGAGAGTGTGGGCAAATTCTTGCCCAGGCTGTTTGTGGGGGAGCGATGTTCGTTGAAGGTGCAGGAAGAAAACAGAAGTCAGATGAAGAAGGGACTTGCATGAAATTTTACCTCAAAGGCAATGAGAAGCTACTGGACAGTTTTAAAGAGAACAGAGGTATGACTGGATCTGAACTTTAGAGTCTTTTTCTGGTTATGATGGGGAGGAGGACTGGGCAGTGGGTAGAGCAGGAACCCAGGTCTCAGTGCAGATCCCATTGCCCTCCCACCTGTCTTTATTGTACCTTTCTTTCTGTAAAAACCATTAGCTAGCTTTCCCTTCCTTATCTAAGGTGATATAGTGCCACTCTCCAGTTTTAGTCATATTGATTCAACTTACTCAGACACACCATGCTCATTCCCATCTCTGAGTCCTGTTTGCTCGGCACTTAGAGAGTACCTACTGTGTGCCAGCCACAGTGCCTGGCTTGGAGGACCACAGGTGAATGAGACATGGAAGCTCCCCTTCAGGCAGTCAAGCCAGTAGGGAGATGCGCCTGGAAGCACCTTGTTACTGTGAGCATGAAAGTGGCCATGGTATGGGATAAACTGAGTACCGTGGGCGAGAAGAGAGAGAGTCCTGTTTATGAGAAGCCCTCCTCCTCTGCTAAATCCTGCCCATACTCAGGCTTCTGCCTTCACTCTGTATATAGGCAGGGTAGTGTCTCTATATACTGTATCCCTCTTCTACTCAAAACCATTTAGGTCTTCCCATGACTTTGGAGTAAAACACGTGAGCATGGCATTCAAGGCCCTTCTTCATCTGACACAATAGTGTAATGGTTTGGAGCTTGGGCCCTGAAGCTGGACAACAAGATTTTAATCTTTGTTCTGCCACATACAAGACATATGACCTTGGTCAGAAATTCTTGGTGCCTTAGTTTCCTCACTTGTAAAATTGGGTATATCAACTTCATAGTGTTGTTGCAAAGATTAAATGACTTAATATGCATATAAATCTTTAGCATGGTCCTTGGAAGTTGAAAAAATGTTTAATAGTTACTAGCTATTATTCTTCTCAGCTTTTAGTCATTTTCTTCTTAGTGCCCATGTTGTGTTGATAAACTTTAATCCCTAATTATCTATT
>PVKM010012660.1:0-31354 GCA_004027735.1 Carollia perspicillata | reverse complement strand
GTGTATAAAAGACAACCACGCATTGACTTCTCTCTCCCTCTCTTTCTCCCTCCCTTCCCCGCCTCTCTCAAAATAAATTAAAAAAATATTTTTTAAAAAGCTATGGGACATTTACACAATGGATTATTCCTTGGCTTTAAAAATAAGAAAGTTTTATCTTGCCCTGGCTGGCATAGCTCAGTGGATTGAGCGCGGGCCTGCGAACCAAACGATCGCGGTTCAATTCCCAGTCAGGGCACATGCCTGGGTTGCAGGCCAGTTCCCAGCAGGGGACTCACCAGAATTAACCATATATTGATATTTCTCTCCCTCTCTCTTTCCCTTCCCCTCTAAAGATAAATAAATAAAATCTTAAAAAAAAAGAAAGTTTTATCTTTTGCAACAATATGGCTGGGCCTGGAGAACGATATGCTAAGTGAAATAAGCCAGTCAGAGAAAGACAAATACCATGTGATTTCACTCATATGTGGAACCTAATGAACAAACTGAACTAACAAGGAAAATAGAGACAGACTTATAGGTAGAGAGCAGGCTGACAAGTGGGGGGAGCTTAGGGGGTGGAAGGATTGAACAAAAAGGAAAAAGGACTCATGGACATGAACAACAATGTGGTGATTGCTGGGACAAGGGGCGTATAAGGGGACTAAATAGTAATAAAAAGTACAATAAAGATTAAATCACTAAAATAAAATAAAATGCATATTATAATCTAGCATTGACGATGGTACCAATATTTTAGTAATCAGATGGTTTCAGCATTCAGTAATCAAATTTTCCAAAATCTTACATTTGCACATTTTGGATGAATGCTTATATAATTTATTATTTTAAAATTATGTATATACATGTAAAATTGTTCATTCATCTTAAGCTCAAAGGAAACTGAAAACCAGAGTACTAGAGTTAGCATTTTTTAAATAAGCATCTTTATCCCATACACTGAGAAAAGGATTACGATCACTATATCATCCTGTCTCTGGAACACGTATGAACTGCAAACTAATGAGGCAAGCAATTTTGGTTAATTAGAATCAATAGTGTCACCCTTTAAGCAAACAATATTGATTGAATGATACAGAGGGCAGCCTTTTGAAATAATATGTTCTTATATAATAAGTATTTATATGAAAAAAATATGTCAGGGGGCAAGCTTACTTTGACAGAGGCTATCCCTTTCTATTCCTGCCAATATAACGGCGTTTTACATTCCGAAGTCAGAACTGAAGAGACTTCCAAACACGAGCTATATGACTTCTGATACCACAATATGTGTGATTGAAGTTTCTTTTAAACTGACACAGAATCCTCTTTATGGGAAGAAAAACGTAGCACTGGTAGTCATGAAGGGCTTTAATTATTCTGGCTGAAACTGAAAACTATGAAGAGAATTATTTCATAACTCAATATTTTTAATAAAATTTTTCTTCAATTATCTCACAGTTTTATGAAAAAGTCTTTCCATCAGAATGCCCCCACTATAGTGTAAGTTCCAGTATACAGGAACTGGGGCCTATCTTGCTCGCTCTGGTTTACTTGGTGCTGAACACATGCTTCATACAGAGAGAGAGCACACAACAAATACTAGCAACCTATCAAGTGTCCCATCTGACTACTCACAGGGACAGAGGCAGACGTCAAGAACCACGGGCCAACAGAAATGCTTCATGTCCTGTTGCCCATGCCCACACTTTGCTCGACTACATGACCTTTATGAAAACCACTCCTGTCATCCAACACCTGCTTCATTATCACCCTCATTCTATCAATCTACTTTTTCCCCATTCTCCCCTTCATGAAATCTTTTCTTGTGTAATCCAAATATCCAATGGTATAGTTTTAAGTTTGTCTCCCTTTATTCTGTCGACAATGGGAATGGAGAATAACTGGGCATTAAACCTACATCTATTTGAAGACCATTATCATAAAGCCATCTTAGAGGAAGACGTTACTAACATGTCCTCAATATGTGACATGTCTTTGAATTAAATGAGAAATTATGATTGCATAAAAAAACAAATATTGGAACCTTTTAAGAGCACATGTTCTTTTTAGCAGATGAAATTATTCCAGATCCTCAATCATTTTCCCATAGGCTTTATGTTGCAACTGTTTGAAATGAGTCTTCAATGAATACTATTTGATTAATTGTAACTGAAGGCCAGTTTTGAACTGGCTCTGGAAGATGTACTCTGAAAAAATCCAAAGAAATAGAAGATAAGTAGTAAAATCTGGCAGTTACAGGCATGGGGATTTCAGGGTCGAAGAGACCCAGACACCCAACAAGCTTTGCTATGTGCAAAGCATATGACTTTGAGCAAGACATTTGACTGCACCAAGGTTCATAGTTTTCTTTTATAAAATGAGAGCATATACCTTATTGGTCTGTTGTAAGGATTAATTGGAATAATGTATTAAAGTGCTTAGCACAATGAAACTATGTTATAAATCTGAGCTACTTTTTATTAGCTATGCTTCTTCTCCTTGAAAAGCTTCTTTGAGAACAGAATGCAGACACACTATTCCTCGGATTGTTGCTGTTTCTATTATACATCCCAGGTTATATTCATTCCATTCTACTCTATAAATCTACCAACAATCCTTTTGGACTGTAGCTTATCTTATACTAGTAGGGACCCAACATATGTGTGTTATTTTTGCCACTATAAGTCAAAGTTAGTAGTTCATCACCTAAGTAAATAGCATGTAGCTGGGAATTTTGACTCTGCAAGGTCTGGAGTTCTGACAGGCAAGTGGCTGGTTAATGGATGCAGCACAAGCAAATCTGCTTACCTAGGATATCTGGACCCTCAGCTGGCTTCAGAGGGCCAGGGGCACAGGTGGCAGTACCATGAGATATCGTCTACCCTCAAATATGACCAGTGAGAAAGCAGTGCTGATACATCATCCCTTAATACTAAGGTATTGGGTAAGAAAACAGGGTAGGGTAACTGCAGGAGTTTACGAGGCACCCTGCTGAGGTCTTTGCTGGAACTGGGCCTACGGACCAAATTATTCTATTTAAATTATTTAACAAAGGCTCTTAATTCCAAGATACAGTAGCCCCATTCATCCCATATGCTATTCAGGAGGAAGGACAGTGTCTTTGGTTACTCCCCTGATGTCGGCTACTCAACATATTGTTCAGCGTCATCAGGAGCTGAGCAGAGCTAGTCAGTGACACCAGAAGGCGCACTGTCATGCCCGGCTGCCACACAAGGCAAGGGCTGTGTCAGGGCTTGACATGCTATTTGCAGCAGAAATCAGAGCTCCTTTAAGATTACTCTGGTGAAACTGTGTGTTTTTAATCAAAGAGAGGCACCCCTGCCACTTTAAGGAGAAGAAAGAATGCAGCAGAAAACTTGCACTCCACCATAACTTCAAGTTTACTCGTAAAAACACGTTTTTCTTCCCCCAAAAGAAGAATATCTAATGTTGCAATATTCAAAAGCTAAATCATACCTCAGATCAATAAATTGAGATTTCAGGATCCTAGATTTTATTTCTGAGATCTTCCCAGTAGATACGTTTCTGTTTTCATTTCCGTGTCTATACTAATAATAGTTTTAGTAAGCTGAAATTTATGATCACAAAACAAGAGGTTAAAATGCTAATGACAAAAGTTTTCTGATTTTAATTGATGTGTATTGATATATGCTTCAAAAATACATTCAGAATGTTTTATGATTTGCAGCATCTGATTTTTATTGGGATCTCTAGAACAAGCAATGCTCACAGAGGGAGGTTCAGCTCACATAACACTGAGCTTACATAACATATTCATAGAAACTCCACCTTTCATGTGACTCAGGAAAGAAAGCCAGTTCCAAAAGTCTCACAAAAAGCATCCTTCCCTTCTGCTACTGGCAGTCCTGTTTCAGATCTATTGATGGCAAGTTCTCACTGTTACAGAGAACACAGCAGGGGCAAATCATTTGTGTCTAACATTTCATACCCTTCTCATCACTGACATTTATGCCATTTTAGATGCCAAAGACAAAAGGCTCTGAACTCTGGTTATTACAAAAGAAAACAAACAGCTACTGAAGGATATTCAAAGCTAAAGTGTTTCATTAATTATCTCTCAAAGACCATAAATCTTTCCAAGAAGCAGATCTATATAACAATCAATGGTAAGCATCTCAGGAAAACTAAAGAAAAAACATGATCAGTAGTAATCTCTACTGAATGACTCATTCTGCATCTGGCTGAAGGCCTGTCACCCTGGAGATCAAGGATTTTGCCTTCCTTTGCAGGGTATGTGTGATATTGTTCAAGAAATGTTTCTTGTTTACTCTGTGGAGGGCATTGTTCAAGTTGTTGTGAAGATAAGAAAGAGGCCTTGCAAAAATGGACTGTAAACAATTAATGAGGTTGTTACCAATTGAAGGTCAATTTATTTAGGAAGTACTTATTTGGGCTCAGTATATTAGCACGTGCAATCATGCACTTGCTACTCATACAAAGATAACACTTTAGAGCAAGGTGAGTTGACAGAGGTCCTGAGAATATTTTCATTTCATAGAACAAAGGATCTCCAAACAAATGCTTCCTTTTAATGGTAATTTATTTCCTTGGTCAAAGGTTACTAAAAGTTTCTTAGTATGTTACATTTCTTTGGAAGCGAATAGGCAATTATGGATATATAAATAGGACAAAACAATATGAAAATAATTTAAGAGCAGGTCTTCTCTTAGTAGACAAAATTATCCCAAAATGTTTATTATTTTCTGATAGGCTTAATTTTGCAATTATATAAAATGAGTCTTCAACAGATGCAAATCAATTGGTAGTAACTGGGTGCTAGCTTTGAACTGGCTCTAAGTCATGTACTGTGAAGAAATCCAAAGTAATGGAATGAAAGCGGCAAAGTCTAGCAAGATACTGGCATAGGAGATTAGTTTCCTAAGAGATGATGATTGTTGTACCATCATTAATAACTGAGATGGTGCACCTTCATTGGAATGCAGTTGCTGGAATATAGACACACTACCATATTTTAGTTTTTAGAAAGTAGTAGGCTCTTAGGAACATCCTTTAGAAAGACTGATGGGCTACAAGTGCCTGGGGAAGAGGGACAGTCCATAACTCCCGACAGTTCCCCAAAGTTATAACTCCATTAAATTTTCCCCAGGATCCCTGGGATATGCTGAAGTTATCAGACATGCACTTCTTTTCCCTGAATGGACAAGGTGGAAGATCTCCCCACCAGGATAACAGTGCACCCCTTCTCCACACACAGTGCTTCATCAGGAGCAGTGACATCTATACCCCAAACTGTGCCTGGGCTGAGGGGACCCTCCCTCCCCCCAGCTGGATGGGAGGTCATTTTTTAGTTTTACTTAAAACTACTCGTGTGAGTAGAGAGGGGGACATTTTCTTCTAGACCTAATTCTAGAACTCTAAGTGATCACTCTGTTATTTGAATAAATTAAATGATTAACTAAATTGGAAACAATATAAAATGAAAATAAACTACTGGTTTTATAATGCTGTGTGTTATGGCTGTCAAGTGTAAACAACTACTGTGTTTCTGTAAATGAGGTCCATTGTCTTCTCTAACTCACTGAAACATCTGCAGTGTCCTCATGGATCAAGGGAACAATGAAATAAGTACATTATTTGATGATTAAATTACAAATGTTTCATTCAGAGAACAGGAAACATACACATGCATGTGTATGTGGAGCTGTATAAAACATAAGCATGTAATTACATTATTTTTTATCGGGGAATAAAACACCCTTTGTTCACTGGCCATCTTCTCTGAGCTTCTATTCCTTTTCCCTTCATAGCTCACTGAAGGAGCCTGCAAAAATGTTCTCTCCGACTTCAAACCAACTTGTCTCACATCGCAAATTGATTTTAAAAGGACATTGAGTTCCAACATCACTCACCATTTTTTGAGCACCAACCAGTACTAATAAAATGTAGGCTAAAGACAATATGCAGACCATTCAGTTTTTAAGGTTTTGAAAATGTAACGGTAATATTAAAAACATATACCAAAGAGCTGGAGGTTTCGTCCAGATTTCTCACTGGTTATGTCTGTCATGACCGTACTGTAATTTTCACACTGTTGTTGCTGTTGTATCCATAGTACAAGCTACACTGTAAGGCTATTCAGAGCAGCGCCGGCACCTGATACAGTACGTCTCATGGAGAAGGTGCTCTGAAATGGCTCTACGGTAAACAACGCTTCTAATACATTTGAGGATTTTGAAGTTAGTTTCAGGTAATTAGAACATAGACTTTAGCCTCATTAATATGAAAATACATATTGTGAAGACAGATATGAATACTGTACATTATATGAGCATTTAAATTATGAGTCAACCCCAAAGTCTAATATTTCAGACAAATAAGAACCATGAACATTTCTGTTTCCATTAATTGCACAGGTACCCTTATTTTCATTAAAAGTGCACGCATTGATTAAATCTGCTCATAGCAAACAGCAAATTAAAATGTTTGGCTTTCTACAAGTTTATGTGAATTTCATTTGGCACAAACGCAACCATGTAGCCTTCTCCTTTTTTCCTTTTTGTCTGGAACATATAACTGAAGAAGAAAGGCCCTTCATAAGAAATTATAATCATAATCATGCTTAAACTATTAATTATCCTTTCCTGGAACAAACAGCTACTATTCAGTATTCATTTGAACTGGACTCATTTACATGTACAATTTTTGACAGCCTCTGATGGGCAAACCACTGTCATCAGAGTTGTGGGAGACTAAACAGTGAGCTAAGAAAAATATGATCCCGGGAGTTTACTACCTATAAACTTTTACACACACACGCACACAGATACACAAGATGAATGCATGTTGATATCTGGTTACGAGTAAAATTTGGGGTTTGACCACTGTTCTAAGAGTAAGGGGAGGGGACCCATCCGCTTACATTTGACATTCAATAGGTGAAATGTTTATGTTTCACAGAAAGAATGCTTAAAGTATGCTATTTACTGTAATATTTAAATCCCAGTTATTCTTTCCTTCAATTTCGTGCTCCCTTGCTCTTGTTCTCAATGTTACTCCATGTTTTTCAAACTCAGCTGTCATTCACACAGTGGCAAGACTGAGAAGACACTTCTTGAGTATGAATATTAATATAGAGAGGCAGAGCCACGGGTTAAGAAGCCTCAGGGGAAAGTGATTGAAGACTGGAGTAAAACAATAGAGATGCATGTGATATGGAAGTGTTTTGTCTGACTCCTCACTTTCTGTTACTTTGTTTCTGAGTTGTCTTTTACTGAGCATGCTTTTTTTTTCTCATTGTGCTAGGCTGAGGGAACTTTTTTGTGCAAGTTAAGCAACAACTTTCCTGAAATGTGCACCTTGCATTAAAATTTTCAGAATAGTTCTTAATTTCAGAAAATGCATAGCTTTTACAGTTTTAAGAAAGAATTTGCTAAATGAACTGACGTGGATTCAGCTTCATAATTATGCTCATGGAGAAATTGCTTGTAAATTAGATGATTATCCATTGGGTTCATTTTGTGAGTGGTCTCTTGAAAACAGAGTACTTCTTATTATTACTCTATGTCTTCATTATACATTTCTCTGCTTCACTTCCCACAATCTTCATCATGAAAAAGCAATTGTGTAACTTTTAGCATTGGAGACCTACAGAGTTGATCCAGTCCCAGAACTGTTCTGTTCGTCTTTTCACCAGCAAAAATTCCTCTCCATGATTGAAGTTGAAATCATTTCTGGAAAAGTTCTCCCCACCAAGAAATAAGTTAATAATTTTCAGATTTTATTGACGACCTCAGAAATAAAGAACAAGTACAGTGTATGTAAACTGATGACTATCGTGCCACACGGTAATAAATAAAGTTAATGTTTTGGGTTAGCCTGTGTAGCATCAAAAGTGTCCATGTGTGATTTCTATTAGGTCTTTCAAAGCACTGCTAATATTTTACATTCCTTCATTCATTTTCCAAAGGCAATTCTTGGCATATAGGAAGCCTTGGTTGTGGAATCTCTGGTCCTGCTAGCCAGCTTCTCTGTCTATAAATGAGAAGTTAAATGCAATTTGGCAACTCAAGTAAATGACACATTGTAGAGAATGCTCTTGCAAGGTAGAGTATTGTTAACTTTTAAAATTATTTAAGTCTAAAGCATGTTCAGAACATTTTAAAAACATAAAAATATATGTCCATGAACATCTTTGTGACCACCCATTATCATCAAGAAACAAAATATTTGCAGGACTCCGTTTGTGCCCTGTGTACTCACTACCCTGACTCGTGAGCAAAAGGCACGTGTATCTCAACTTTACTAGATAATGCAAAACTTGCAAAATTATAGCACCCATTTAAACTCCCACAGTTTATGCATAAAATCTCCTCTCACATGGCATTGTGGGTCTTTTTAACTTTAATGTTAAGAGCTCATTATAATTTAATTTTCATTTCTCTCGTTACAAATAAAGTTTGTAACTTCCCATGTTCAGTGGGCATTGTTGAAATTCCACTACTAGGTATATACCCCATAGAAATGTGTTTACCAGTACAAGAAGAGATATGGAGAAGAATGTCAATATAAATATTATTATCCAAACAGCAAAAATTACTTAAATATCTACCAACATTAGAATGGACAAATTATGGTGAATCCATACAACAGAAAATTATAGAGAAATAAGAAGAATAAACTTAATTTAGCAAAAGAGGACAGTTTCTGGCTCCTTTCACATCGGATTGGCTCTTTTGCTTATTGACTTCTGAGTATTCTTTATGTGTTGTGAATGGGAGTCCTTCATCAGTTTACATGTTATAAATATTGTTTCCCATTGTGTGGCTTTCCTTTGCACACATTAGTGACATCTTTTGATGAACATAAACTCCTAATTTTAATATAGTCCAACTAATTAATCTTTTCTTTGGGGTTATGATGTCCTCAGTCTCATTTTAAAATTCCCTTTATCCCCAGGTATCCTGTGTGTCTCAAAGGTTTATTATTTTGCCCCATTCTGCCAACCTTTTTTCTCCTTAGCTACCTACAGCAAAGTTACTGAGAGCTGCCCCACTGCAGGGTCAGGGCACCACACCTCTATTCCGATGCTGACGAATGCATAGGGGTACATCCACTTTCCCGTTCAGGTGATCTTGGGACTGTTTGCTGTCAAATCCAGAAAGAGATGAAGCTGTTACAATCCTCCTCTCACACTGCACCCTATCCCTTGGTAGCAGTGCTAAACTGATACCATTTCTTTTTTATACCTTTGCACATGCTATTTCTTTCACTTTATAATTCTTTGTTCTCTATTATCCAATTGGAAATATTAACAATTCTTAGTGGTAGCTCCTTCTACATCCTCAGTCCAGTAGTCCTAAATAAATATACCTCTGTTCGGTTGGCCCTCGGATATTATAACAGCATAAAATATATTTTACAGACAGTATTATTTTAAGATCATGTCACTCCTCTGCTTGAAATTTCTCAATGATTTCCCATGATCATTTAAAAGCTCCAAAACAGTGCACAAGCTACAGTGCTCTCCTGATCCGGTCCGTAGCTACTGCACCAACTTAAACTCTGCCTCTCTGCCCTTCGTTAGCCCCACTCCAGCTCTATGGCCCCTCTTCCTGTTTTCCAAACGTGTCAAATGCACTCTCACCTCTGGTTTGTTGGACATGGACTTTCTTCTGCCTGGAATGTTCCCTCAGTCCAAACTGACCCAATTTGCTTAATTAAAAATCATCTTAAAGTTAATTCCTTCTGGTGTCTTCCCTTGATCATGCCAGCCTCACCCTCCCAAGGCTGCAACAGATCCCGTATTCTACCTTCTCACGAGAGCCTGTGCTCCCATTCTTACTGTACTCTTTACTTCTGTCATTAGTTGTTAAATATCTGTGGTCCCTAATTATCTGAACCTCAGTAATGTGTGGTAGTAATACCATTATTAATAAAGTCATGAATGTAATGAAATAATGTATATTAAAAGTGATCTGTAATCTGCAGAAATTGTTCTACAAATGTTATGAGGCTATTCCCTGTTACCAGCAGCATCAAGTCCTCAACAATAAGAACTGTCTTATGCTTTTGTTTTATCCCCCTCAGTGCTTAACATAGTAAATATTCAATAAGAAAGTGTTAATTGACTGATTTTTCAAATGGCAATATTAAACGGTTAACTGTCTGGCAAGTCTCAAAATGGAAGGCACGTCCTCCATCCTACCCCACAATACCCATTAAAAGGAAGGAAGGACGGAAAGGGAGGAGGGTGGGAGGGAATGCTGCAACTATAACCTGCTAGCCTTTTTCAGTCACTTTTTGCAGACATCACAAGAGCCAGGCAAAAACAGAAAACAGCATTTTGAATAAGTATGCTGTCTGTTGTCTGGTTTACAAGCATTAAAATAGATGTCCTGGTCATCATATTTTGTGCCTCCATTTACATTTTAAAAATCAGTGTCTTTTAGTTAAGCCATTAGAAAGGCCCTGGTACTCACAGAGCATAGGAAGTAGAGTCTCCAGGTCAGAGCTTATATAGGCAGGAATGCGGCTCTTTTCCTCAGACTTGAAAGCAGACTCCGTGACCAAGTAACTGTCTTTCCCCTTCAGCTTTATCTAAGTATGAATCACAATAATCTTCTTACTGCAATAGGATACTCACATCTTGATTAGGATCTCTGAGCACCACAATATCCAGGGAGGAGGTAAAGTGTAATGATCTTCATCTTATAAAAATGAGGCTCAGAGAAGTTATTTAAAAAACCAAGAACACATAGCTAATAAATGATAAGAGAATCTTGATTGATTTTGAATTCACTATGTGCTGCAGAATGTCATGACCATAATTCTGGGTTGCTACTGCTTTATTCGCTTGCTGATTTTTCTCTAGTGTTATTTAATTATTTTTACAAGACCATGAAAACGACTCCTCCTAAGTTGAATAGATACAACCAAAAGCACAAAAAAATAACTTAAAAATATTTTCCACACAGTAAGATCAAGGCAAAAACTGGTAAAGAACAGTCAAAGCTCAACGAGTACCTGGTTATCATTCTAAGTAACAGAGATGTACTATCACCTTGAACCTTCTTAACCCTATGATAGGCGCTACTACAACTCCTACTCTGCACATAAGTCCAGTTTTGTGCAGATGTGTTTGAATCTGAACAAAGATTTGCCAAGCTCACCTAAGTCACACACTGAGTGATTGATAAAACCAGAATATAAACCTGGGCCAAAGTAGTTACCTCTCCCCTGAGAAAGTCCACCACAACCCAAGTACAGCTTGCCTCTGGCTCCAGACACACAGTCAGAACAGAGTTGACAGTCATATAGAGACTTACTTTTCAAGAAGCTTTGTAAGTTGTGATGTTTCCAAAGCCTGCAGAACTATGCCCCACAGTTTCAACATGAGGTCAGCCCTTTGTCACTTCAGTTTTATTGCCCATGGTTCTTTTTGTCTCAAGCTGACAATTTGTCCTAACAAGAAAGATAGAAAAGAAAATCAAATTGTGAACAGAAAAAAATTGTTTGGGAATAAATGAGTTTAAAGAAGTATCTCTGGTTTACTTTGCCCTCTGCAAAAGCATATCGTGCTCAATAATATCTGCATCTTAGTGTTATGAGAATTCAGTCTCATTCCTCCATGCAAAGTGGCCGTGTAGACAACTGGCAGCAAACAACAGCTCAGAGGAATGGAAGGAGCACTGGACACTGAGTAAAATGGCACCAATTAAAGTTATTTCAATTTCCCATCACTAAAAATAGAGGTAAGGTCTACTCTATTTGCCTGACCCACTTGTTCTGAGAATCAAGTTAATTAAAGCACTACATAAACATAAAGTTGGTGTGATAGTGTTAAGGACTCAGATTCATAATTATGGACCAAGATAAGATCATAATATACTCAGTTTATGTAAACTAAGGTAACTGACTGACAGCTAGACTCAGTGATCATAGGTGTTTCACACATCTGTATTGAGTGGAAGAACCGCATGCACCTCTGCACCTCAATATCCCTTTCTCTCTCTCTCTCTCCCCCACCACCCCAATCCCAGCACACTTATCATTAGCAGTCATGCTAAACAGAGTCAGAGATGGGAATGAGGGAAACTGCCAACAGAACACAGACATCAACACTCTGGGAGTAAATATTAAATGCATGGGGGGGTGGAGAAATAAAGAGGCTAAATCAGAACATTTCATTCCAAATTAATTCCACTCATGCAAGGGGGACCCTCAAAAGCACAATTTTCTTCCTGAGGGCTGGTCCTTTCAAGTACAGCCCTCCCCAGATAGGTGAGTGTTCTAGAAACACATCTGTGTCAATGTACCAGCTGGCGTTTTTGTGAGAGGCTGTGTTCAGCCCCGGTGAATTGTTTTGAAGACTGTTTCAACGTGTTTGCCCATTTCATGATGGGTGATTAATGAGCACACCTGCCCACGTGGCACTGACTGTTCAGCAGTTTTCGAACAAAGGTGGCATGACCCCCACGCCCCATCCTCCCTATTCACCTGATCTCACCCCAAGTGACTTTTTTTGTTTCCCTGGGTGAAAAAAGTCCTCAAAGGGAATCATTTTGCTGACGTGGAAAAGGTAAAACAAAAACCAACAGGAGCACTAAAAAGTATCAAAATTGACAAGTTCAGAAACTGTTGTGAGCGGTGGAAAAAACATCTCAATAGGTGTATGGCATTGAATAGAAAGTACTTTGAAGGTGACTGAAGTTTAAACATGGAAAAGTAAATGTACAATCTTTTATAAATAAATTCTGGGTTTTGGGGTCCCCCCTTGTATCGCAGTCTCAGTTTGTGTGTAAGGGATCACCCTTCCCACAAAGTCTGGGTCTCTGGTATCTGCTCTCCTCTGTTCCAGTCTGAAATCTTTCTGGAAAAAGAAGCTGCACCAATGGCCATGCTTAGGCTTCCTAACCTGCAGCTGAGTCTTGATCAGGGACAGTGGCAGTGATTGCAGCAGCAGCAAAAGAAGATAATTCATACTCAGTAAAAAAGGGGAAGAACAATGCCTGTTTTAATTTCTGCAGTGTCTGCTGACTGCCGACTTATTTCTCTGCATAAGAGAACATTAACTACGCCAAGAGCTTGGAATTAGTCTCACCATCCCAAGAACACAAATGCTGCCACATGTTTTCATGCCATCATCAGGAGCTCACAAAGTTCCAAAGCTCATCCAAGATCACTCATACCTTCCTTTTGGAACCCAGGTTAATGAATATCTAGAGAAAAAAATAATAATTTTCAAGAGATCAACTCCCCTCCTGGCCAGTAAAATCCCATTAAAAAGGGAGAAATATATTTTTCTTTACAATTGCCATTCCCCTTATATATGTAAAATTGGTTCACTTTATGTCTTTATTATTTCTTGCTCCCCACCTGCCCTTCTAACCTTAAAGGCTAGATCTTGGTTATTTAGGCAGATAACATCTCACTGAACACTACATGTGCATGGAGGCTCAGATGGCCCATGTCCTGCAGAGTGGAGCAGAGATGGCATTATGTACATCTCATTCATTCAACACCAAATTGCGATGCCTACTGCCTTTCTAACTCTAGCTATAGCTAGAAGATTGTGAATACTCACCAGTGGGTGTGAATATCTAGAGAAATATAGAAATTAAAGGACAGCACATCAAAGAAACCCATGTGCCATCAAAGGAAAACCCAGAAGAGAATAGAACCAGAGGTTTGGTACAAAGAAAACGATCAGCCTTGAGTTAAACCACTATTTCTTATTTTGGCCATTCTAACAGGCATGTTGTAATATCCCACTGTGGTTAGAGTTTGCATGTTCTTAATGGCTAATGAAGCTAACATGTTCCATGAGCTTAGCTGTCACCGTATATGCTCTTCATCAAACTGTCATTTCATGCTCTGCCCACTTTCTAAATGGATAGTTTGTTTTTTTATTGTTGAATTTTAAAATACTTTATATATTCTAATATGAATTCTTTGTTGAATATATGTTTTGAAAAGTTTTGGTGTCAAGTCTAAGCATTCTTTGCCTAGCCCCAGACCCTCACAAAGTTTATTTAAATATTATATTTTTATATTTTGTGTTCACATGTTTAGCGCATTCATATGTTTTAGTCCATGATCCATTTTCAGTTAACTTTTTATAAGGAGTAAAAATTAGGTTGAAGTTTTTTTTTTCTCCCTGTAGATATTCAATTACTCTAGTATTATTGTTAAGAAGTCAATCTTTCCTCCATTGACTCCATTGGACATACTTGTGTGAGTCCTCTACTCTCTTCCATTGCTCTGTGCGGGCATTCCTCCACCAAGACCATACAGTATTACTTATTATAGCCATATAACAAATATTGAAATGAGGTAAACTGATTCCTTCCACTTCAGTCTTCTTCAGAGATTTTCATTCTAGTTTCTTTGCCTCTCCATATAAAAAGTTTAGATTATTTTGTATATAGCTATGGAAAATCTTGCAGAGTTTAGGCAGGAATTATGTTAAATGTGTACATCAGCTTGGGGAGAATAGACATCTTTATTATGTTCAGTCTTTCAATCTGTGATCATGGAGCATTTCTCTAGGTACATCTTATTTGATTTCTTTCAGCAGCATTTTGTCCTGTACGCAAGTTAGATATACACCTCCATATTTCTTTTATTCAGAAAATTTAAATGTTATTGTATTTTTTAAATTGGTGCTCATAAATACAATTGATTTTTGCATGTTTATCTTGCATCCTTCAACCTTGCTAAAAATCACATAATGGTTTTAGGAGGTGTGTTTTTTTTTGTTTGGTTGTTTCTTTTGTTTTGTTTTATATAGATTCTATGGGATTTTCTACATAGAAAATTATGTCATCCACAAGTTAAGAAAATTTTATTTCTTTAGTTTTTATCAACATTCCATTTGTTTTCTGTTTTTATTATTATGCTGGCTAGAACTTCCATGCCATGTTGAATAAGAATCATCAAAGTAAACATCTTTGTCTTATTCCTAGTCACAGGGGAAGCACGTTCAGTGTTTTACCACTAAGCACAATGTTAGCTAGATTTTGTTTTAAAGACCTTTATCAAGTTGAAAAAACCACCACTTCATTCCTATTTTTCTAAGACTTCTTATCATAAGCCAGTGGTGATTTTTGTTAAATGTTATCTCTCACTGATTGATATAATCATTGATTTATTTTTCTTCAGCCTCTTAATACAATGAATTGCATCAATTGACTTTTGAATATTGAACCAGATTGCATCAATGGAATAAACTCTACTTGGTCATTTTGTATTTTTGTATATTTTGTTAAATTTCACTTACCAACTTTTCCTTAAAGGATTTTGCACCTATATTTATAAGCGGTAGTGGTCTGTAGTTTTCTTATTTTGTACTGTCTTTGTCTGGTTTTCATATCAGTATAATACTAGTTTCATAAAATCTATTGGAAAGTGTTTCATTTTTTTCTGGAAGAAAATGTGTAGAATTGCTATTTATTCTTCTTTAAATGCTTGACAGACTTCTCCAGGGATACCATCTAGGCCCAGACATTTCTTTTTGGAGAATATTATAATTATACATTCAATTTCATTGATATTTATAAGACAATTAAAATTATTTATTAGATGAGTTGTTCTGGTAGGGTTTTTTGGAAGAGGTAAAAGAACTAGGCCACTTTCTATAAATTGTCAAATGTATTTGCATAGTTTTTTATATGATTCCCTTGTTACCCTTCTGATATCTCTAGTATCTTTAGTAATATACCAATTTCATTTCTGATATTAATCATTTGTATCTTGTCTTTTTTCGCTTTTTCAATCTTGGTAGAGGTTTTTCAAATTTATTGGTATTTTCAAAGGACCAAGTTATTGTTTTATTAATTTTTGCTACTGTTTACTTTTTAATTTCATTGGTTTCTACTCTTTCCTTTATTATTTCCTCCCTTCTGCTTACTATGGGTATTTTGTTCCATTTCTAGGTTATGGAGGTGGAAGCATAGATTATTATTGGTTTTTGATTTTCTGCTTCTCTAATATATGCATTTAGTGTCACAAATGCCCCTCTCATCACTTCTTTAGCAGTTTCCCACCAACTATATGTTATATTTTCATTTTTATTCTACTTAGTGTATACTTTTTTATTCCCCTTGAGACTTCCTATTTGACTCATGGATTATTTAAAGTGTGCTATTTAGTTTCGAAACATTTTGAGATTTACCCATCTCTCTGTTACTGAATTCTACTTAGATTTTACTGTAGTCGAAGACCATCTTGCACAAAATATTCAGGCACATAGTTTTAATTTATTGTTGAAGTATTGAAAGTGCACATTTCCTGTTTGTGCAGCTCAATGAATTCCCATAAACCAAAACATTTGTGTTACTAGGACTCACATTTTAAAAAATCAGCCTTTCCTTAGCTATTCTCTTATTCTTTTCTGTTTACTGCTTTCAAAGGGCAACTACATTCCTGACTTTAAATGCTGTATGTATTTTGTAGACACCTTTTATCTGCCTAAGGTAGTAAGTATCATTTTATTACTAGTTTTCTAGAGTTCCCTTTTTTAATTGTGTTAAAATACAAATAGGGCAAATTTACCATTTAACAGTTATCTATAATTGTAATTGTTTGAAATCGATTGAGTCTGAAATACAATTTACACTGTCAGTCTTGACACATGATCCATAGACACTTGAAAGTGATATGTATTATGTTGTTATTAAGTGACACGTTCCCCGTGTGTTTACGAAATCCTTTTAGTTGATGTCGCTGAGTCCCTTCTACATCCTTGATGATCATGTCAGCTGTTCTATCAGTTCCTGAAGACGGGTTTTGCAGGTTCCAACTAGAGTCATTGATTTGTCTATTCCCCTTTTAGCACTACCAATTTTTGTTTTATTCAGGTTTTAGCTCTGTTGCTTATTTCATGTATAAGATTGCTGTGTCTTTTCAGGGGATTGACCTGCTCGTAATATGCGTGCATATAAGGTCACGCTCCATCTCTGATTTTTCTTTACTCTATGTCTATTTTATCTGACACTACTGTAGGTGCTCCTGCTTTCCTGTGACTAAAATGTGCATGATGTGTCTTTATACTTCCTTTTATTTTCAACCTACCTAATCTTTACGTTTGAAGTGAATTTTGTATAAAGAGCATATTTTTTGTCATGTTTTTCAAGCCACTTTTCTAATCTCTGTCTTATAATTGGTTTATTTAGGAAAAATTACATTTAATATAATTATTGCTATATTTTGGCTTAAGACTAGTGTTTCATGTTAGAATTTTTGTTCTGTTTTTGTTTCTCTGTTTTCTTTTGCCTGCCTTTGTCTGGGATACTTGAATAATATTGGATTGGCCAAAAAGTTCATTTGGTTTTTTCCACAAGATGGCTCTAGTAATGCTTAGTTGTCTTTACTTTCATTCAAAACAATTTTGATAGATTGTTTGTGACAGCTGTCATAGCAGCATGCATTAAAAAACATCAAAATGGGTACATTTTTGTGTAGCCATTTTAATATTGAAAATGGAAGGAAATATGCAGCGTTTTTGACATATCATGTTTCATTATTTCAAGGAAGGTAAAAATGTAACTGGAATACACAAAAAATTGTGTGGTGTATGGAGAAGCTGCTGTGACTCATTGAAAATGTCAAATTGGTTTGGGAAATTTTGTGCCAGAGATTTCTCACTGGATAATGCTCCATGGTCAGGTAGACCAGTTGAAGTTTATAGGAGTCAAATTGGGACATTAATTGAGAACAATTAACATTATATCACATGGGAGATAGCCAACATACACAAAATATCCCAATCAATGAAGTTATTGGTGAAAATGAAAAAAAAAAATAAGTCCTTTACTTTATGGAAAACCTAAATGAACTTTTGGCTAACCCAATATTTACAATTTGATTTTGACTTATTGTGTTTTTATTTTTTTTTATTTTTTATTGAATTTATTGGAGTAACATAGGCTAATAAAATTATACAGGCTTTAGGCACACAATTCTACAATACATCATCTGTGTATTGTATTATCTGTTTACCACCCCAGGTTAAGTCACCATTTATCAATAGTGTTCTGAGTGTATCTCAGTGCAGAGTGTTTTAGCGGCTGCTCTGGGTATTACAGAATACATACAAAGCAGGTCTACTGATGTCCTCACCAGTTCAAGTGAAATACGAAAACCTTGCCTCCCTTTATTTCCCTGTACTCTTCCTCATTGACATTATAATTTTATTAGATATTTCCTTTGCATTCGTTTAGAACCACATCACACTGTGTAAATTTTGCTTCAACTGCCAAGCAGAGTTTAGAAAATGCAACAAAGAAGGAAAGCCTGATGTGTTCACCCATATGTTGGTGTATCACATTCTTTCTTCTCTCTTAATGTTGCTAAGCTCATACTTCTTTCATTTCCTTTCTGGTTACAGAGCTTCCCTGAGCCATTCCTTAGCAGCAGAACCGTCAGTGACAAGAGCTCTTCGGATTTCTTCGCCTGAAAGTGCCCTGCTATCCCTTTCAGACCCGAAGGCCCTTTTCAGTGAGTATAAGAACTGAGGTGGCAGTTCTTGTCTTTTAGCTTTTGAAAAATATTGGGCCACTTCCTCTGGCCTGCAGTTTCTGATGAAAAAAATCCACTGTCACTCAAATTGCTTTCTCCTATAAATAAGATATTATTTTCCTCTGGCTGATCTCACTGTTTTTTTTTGTCTATTTTCAGTTTTTATAAGTTTAAATATGGCAGGTCTTGGCATAGAAGCCAAAATCAATAGCAAAAAAAAGGATATCTTTGAGTTTATATTGTTTGGGTTCACTCAAGTTTCTTTTCTTTAAATGTGATTATGTTAAGGTATATAGCATGATGTTTTAATACACATACACATTGGGAAATGAGGACCACAATCAAGTTAGTTAACACACTCATCACCTCACATAGCTAATGCTTTCTGTGATGAGAACATTTGTGCAGTATTACTAACTATAACCACCATGCTCTACATTAGATTCCCGGAACTTCTTCATCTCATAAATCTACATTTGTACCATCAACCAGCTTCTCCCGTTTCTCCCACCGCCACCCCTACCTATCCAGCCACTGGCAAGTACCATTCTCCTTTCTGGTAAGAGTTTGAATTTTTTTAGATTCCACATACAAGTGAGAGCATATAGTACGTGTCTTTCTCTGTCTGGCTTAAATACTCAGGTTTTTATATCTGAAAGTTTATATGTCTCGCCCAAATTTGGGAGGTTTTCAGGCGCTTTCTTGTCTGATCTCTCCTTCTGGGATTCTGCCTACACAGAGATCAGGCTGTTGCTACACTCCCACAGGCTGTCGTGCCCGAGGCTTTGTTCATGTCCCCCCTTCTATCTCCTCTCTGTTGTTCAGACTGTACTATCTCCCAGTCCCTTGGTTCCTTCCTCTGCCTCCGCTCCTAGGCAGTGAGCCCATTAAAAATAAAACTGACCGTTTTATTTTTGGTTATTATATTTCCTGGTTCTAAAATGTTTTTTGTCCTTCTTTACATCTTTTATTCCTTTGCTGAGAGTTTTCTAATTATTTTCCGAGGCTTTCAAGTCTTTTATTTGTTTCATTTGTTATTTTCCAAATAATTGTAATACTTCTGTCATGTCAGTGTTGGCATCAATTGGCTTTTATCACTCCGTTTGAAATCTTCCTGTTCTTGATATAACCATTCATTTGCAATGAAAACCTGGACATTTTCATATTATGGTCTGAGACTAGATCTAATTTAAACCCATTGCTTTAACCGGCTTTGTCCGATGCTGCTCAGTCAGGAGAAGGGTGAGTGTCTTCTTGCTACAACCCGATCCACACAGAAATGCAGGATTCCCAATCAGCCTCCATCAACACTTCAGCACCAGGAAAAGGGGATTGGGGCTGTGTGGGAGTCCTGGCTCCCCTCGCAGGCTTCAGTAACATTGAACCAGCATTGGCCTAGTTATCTCTGGGAGATGTTAAAAATTCTAACTCCCGCTGGGCCTCTTCTGACACCACCCCAGCAGGGTAGAGGAGAAATGCCTCATTACTGCAAAGTAGGGGCAGAAATTTAAGCTCTCTAGGTGAACTCCACTGACACCACGCAGGGGAGAAAAGGGAGCTTGTTACAGGCTAGCAGGGATGAAAGTCCTGTCTTCCTATTTGGTCTCCTCCGACAACATCCAGGCAGGTTGATTAGCACCTTGTTAAGCCTCACTAGAATAGAAGTTGAGGTTCCCCACTGCCTTTGCTGACAGGGGTGGGGCCACCAGGTTTTCTGTGGTGTTTGGCTAAAGAGAAGCAGTTATTACCTAAATGTTTTCTGTCTTGCTAGGTTGTCCCTTCCCTGATCCCGGGACTAAAAAGAGATGGTTTGGTTGGGCTTTTTAAATTTTTACCTGCTGATTTTTTCATGTGGCTGGCTCCCTCAGCTCCAAGTCAGGGACATATATATATACACACATACAACAACAAACCTCAGGGGCAATATTTGTCATGCCCTTGGTCCCAAGATCCCTAGTTGGTCTGATTCTTTACTCCACCCTTCGAACGCTTCTTATGTTTGTTTTATGTACAATGTCCAAAGTGTTCAGGTATACTTGGCAGGAAAAATAGGGAAAAGTACCTCTATTCCTACTTCCCAGAAGTGAAATTCCTGTTTTATCAGAATGGCATTTAATAGTAGATACACTTTATTAGTATCTGAATTTCCTTATTCATCTTTATTTCCTTTTGTACTTTAATAGCATCACTTAATAGTTAATATAGTCTAATAATAGCATTTTGTCATATTTCCCTGTTTTTCTCTATATAATTACCATCTCTTTCCAGCAAAGTACTGATTTTTAATTAATGACAGTACCATAATGGGAGTTATTAATTTAACAATAATAAAAAAGAGGAACTTTCTTAGGAAACACATTTAATGTGCAAGTACTTTATAAGACTAGCAAAATTCATGAAGCTGTACCTTTAACTACAGACTTTAAAAAACAGTGAACTCCTTGAAAATCCTTTCCTCCCCTTGAACATGTGGAGGGTTTAATTGTCTGGGTGTCAGTAGGTATGTCGTACAGCTTGGGCTGTGCTCCCCTATTTCAGGCCTCAGTGTAGTAGGCACTGATTCTGCCACTTTAGCCTCAACATGCAGAGACCCACATAATGTGCCAAAGTCCCTTTGGTTGCTGGATACCCCACGATCATCGGAGGAATGCTTTTCATTTTATTGTCAACAATGCCAGCACATGCTGTGTCCCCTGACATTTTGAGCACAGTTTCTGATTTTCACTCTGTGGGGGTGTCTGCAGTTCTGAAACAATTAAGTTCAACCTGGCACACAACCTGAAACATGCCCTGCAAACCTGAAGTGCATGTGCTGATCACAGTGAAACTACACACTGATTTCTGACCAAAGGCCCTCCGAGGACTGTTCCTAATCTCCCAAGGGTGACATTTTGTGAGGGAATCTTTGATTAAACTGTAAGATTAAAGAAAATTTAAGTGGCTGGACAGCTCCCTATTCACTGCATGTTTGAGATGTCTTGAGAACATGTGTTACTCTTTTCAAAGTTGGTTGTAAATCAAACTCTCTAAATTGCTTCCAGATCAGTCTTTTCAGGCAAAGCATTAAAACGATGATTCTATCAGCCAAAACACTAATTTCTGCCCTGATCACACATACTATTATAAATTCCCCTTACCTAATATAGAAGAAGAAGGAGATGCCAGCCCAGCCAGTCATTCTTTCTCTGGATCCCCAGATGTGCTGTCTGGACCAGAAGCTGCTCTCAGCAGTCTGGTCCCACCATTTAGCTCAGATATTTTGAGAGATCAGTGTGTGTCCCTGTGAAAACACTTTGGCTTAAATTCCAAGAATATGCATCTTCAGAAAAGAGTACCAAACGAAAGTAAAATATTTAGTCAAACAGAAGTATGCTCTCTAACAGAAAAACATTTTATAGTTTTCAGGCTTTAAAAACTAAAGTGTTTAATTATTCCCTTTCTATATGAGTATATGCAATACTCATTCTTTTCTTCCCCTTCATCTTCTTCTAGTCAAAACTTCAATTTTAACTAGCCTTTACTGACTGACTATGTAAAAGTAATGAGGATGTATTGTGTTGAGGATTGCAGCATCTACGTTCATCAGAGACACTGCTCTGTAGTTTTCATTCTTTGTTGTGTCTTTATCTGGTTTTGGAATTAGGATGATATTGGCCTCATAAAAAGAGTTTGGGAGTCTTCCTTCTTCTTGGGTTTTTTGGAATAGATTGAGAAGGATAGGAGTTGACCCACAGACATGAAAAACCGTGTGGAAATTGACTGTGGGAGTGGGGGTAGGGACGGGCAGAGGAGGGCAAAGGGGGAAAAATTGAGACAACTATAAGAGAATACCAATAAAAATGATTTTAAAACAATAATGACTATGTAGATCGTAGCAGAGATTCTTAACTAATCTCCACATATGAATTCCAATCCACCTGTGAAGTCCCTAAATTTCTGTGCTTTTTTTTTTGAAAAGGAGTCTATAGCTTACATTCCATTTTCAAAGATGTGTATTAATTCAGACTCTACAACTATTTTTACCTATTAGCAAGCCCAGTGTTTTAAATTATCTAAAGAAAGATAAAAATAAAGTGTGGATCAACATTTATCAAATATAAATATAAATATATATACATACACACATATATATCCTCCAATTTATAAGGAGAAAAAAATAACTTATATTTTACAACTAAAATAATAAATACACTAATATTACCAAGCCAAACTTGAGTATTAGCACAATTTTGTAACACTGATTATTTGTGCCATTCAGGAATAATTTAAGACAGTACAGAAGAAACTGTGGCTTCCAGTTGGCTGAGATCAGGCCTCACTCAAGGCCCTTTCAAGGAGTCTTCTACTGACAGGTGGTACCACTGATTACATAAATATACCTGTATACATGGGAAGTTCTCCATAGTGCCCCCAAGGAGAAGTGAAAGCCCGGTAAATGATAACAGATACTGTAAAATATCATGTGAGATTTCAAACTTGGGCAAGCTGGAATAGCACACTTCACTGTCTCTCCCACTGAATACAGCTATGAAACCTGGATGTAATGCATGGAACAGATCTTCGAGCTCTTTGGAAAGCAATAGCAGGCAGTTTGGGATGAAGACCAGAACTGGAAGGACAGCTAAACCATTTTCTACGAGGATGTCTTTCCAAAGCTGCATGTGGTGCCAACCCTAACCTGGAAATGGGCACAGAGTGCGTGCTAGGAGATGCCTCCAGTTCTGAGTCACAGAGCAGGACAGGAAGCAACTACTGTTCAGATACACTGAAGAAACCCTCTTTTTGGATTTTTCTCTTTTTTCTCCAATCTCTTATGCTCCTGCCCCAAAAAATACTTCAGAGGGGGCAACTGGAGTTGTCACAGGAATGCCCATGAGCCAAAACTCTGAAGGAAATAAATCTTCAGCCCAAGAGTGGAGCTGGGGTCACCAAGAAGGTGAGGTCATTCGCTGTTGCTTTTTTCTTCTTCTCACTTTGTCCCTTCTCGTCTTTGTCCTAGTGATGTGTGTATTTGTGGAAGGGGACAGGAGAAAGGAGCAACTAAAGCCCTCGTTTTATGGCCATGGAACCCAGAAGGGAAGCTCTAAAGGACACGGAGACCTCCACAGAGACTGCAAAAAAGAAGGCTGTTGGGAAAGCGGTTCCTTAGAATAATTTATGAACTTCTGAGCTCATTGTCGAGCTGCATATATGTGGGTCTGATAGTGCTAAAAATATGAATCTGAGAACTGAACTAACAGATAGGCTGTCCTCCAGGTGGGAGACAGATCCAATCAGTACCACAAAGTCTGACAACCAAACCGACCAAGGAATCACACCTGATGGAAGACAGGCTAGAATTTGTCACCTCAACTAACTACGTAGATTGATTGCTAACACAGAGTAAATTCTCCATAGGATTTAAACAAGACTTATACACTCATAATGCAAATATCATGATATAATATTTAAGTGTTCAGAATATAATTAAAAATTACTCAGCATGCGAAGAACTTCAACTCTCGTGAGGAAAGCCAATCAATGAATGTAAATACCAATGTGACACAGATCTTAAAATTACCTGAGAAAGACTTTAGAGTAACTGCTATAAAATTACTCCAACAAGTAATTGTACACATTATTGAAATGAATAGAAAAGTAAAAGTCACAGCCAATGGGGGATGATGGGAGCAAGCAAAAAAGAACCAAGCAGAAATTTTATAACTGAAAATAAAATAACTTAAACTGCAAAATCATTGAACAGAGAAAACAGAGAAAAGAGTCAGTAAAACCAAAGCAAGATCAATAGAAGTTATCCCACATATACTTACCACATGTCTCATCAATCTTTAAACTATTACCTTAGAGAAATAAACACTTACGTTTACCCATAGAAACCTGTACATGAATATTTATATCACCGCCTCCAAAATTTATATTTATATTCATCATCTCCCAAAACTGAAAACAATCCAAGTGTCTTTCAACAGGTAAGTGGACAGGGAAACAGAGATCCATACAAAAGAATCCTACTTGGGAATTAAAAAGGGACAAATGGCTCATATGTACGAGAACTTGAATGAATCTCAAATGCATTACACTGAATAAAGGAGCCACCAGTCTCAAAAGTTTGCACACTTGGTGATACAATTTAGATGATGGCTTCAAAAACCACGATGATGCAGAAGAGATCAGTGGTTTCCAGAGGTACGGAGATAAGGAGAAAGAGATTATATCATGAAGCAGTTTTTTTGAGGGTGATAGAGTTGTTCTATATAATCACTAAGCTGGTGGCTGCATTGATCAATTCAGGTCAAAGTTGGTTGAATGATACACCAAAATGTCTATCTTACTATATGTCAAAATAAAAACAGTAACCTAAAATTATGCAGGTTAATTTGACAAAGACGAAAATAAACAAAGTATTTGTTCAATGTAAAAGACACTCTTGTCCAGTACCACATGTTTGATGCTTCCAGGGTATTTTATTTGGAACTCAATTAAGACTAATTTTCACACCATAAATTCATGCCGTGTCTACCTGATGATCTGAAAAGCTGTCGAGACCCAGTGAATGTATTGGCTCTGCCCCAAAGCTTCTCGTGAAGTTCAGGTAAATTTGTCCAACCCCTTTTCTAGGTCACCTCTTTGCCCTCTACATTTTTTATTACAACATCCATACCAATGTTTCCTTATTAAACTATAAATCCCACAAAAAATGGATATTTCACTTTTAAGCCTCATTTTGTAGCAAAAAATTTCCCATGCACCAGACACAAAATAAATGTTTCTTGAATGAAGTGTCTACAGCTATGCATTATTTAAGATGCAACCTAGAAGGGAGCATATCATACCTTTGTTAATGTTGTATTCTATAACTATTTATTTTCAGACAAAAAAAAAAAACCCAACCCACCTTAGTGAAATAACCACTGGTTCTGGTTTATCACCTGTTCCTGTAAATAAGCTCCTCTACATTTGTCAAACATGTGTGGGATTTATTTATGTTCTGTGCTCCCATACCTCACTCATGGAAACATCTTCCTTTAAGTTTCTTAAATACCAACTAGCACACGAGAAACTTCAGACAGGTGCACACATTATCAGAAACACTACATGGCATTGTTCTGAGGTGGAGGCCAAGGAAACGTTTACTCTGTGGGCATGTAGAATATGTCATTTACAACAGTGAAACTGCTGTGCCTGGAGTTCAAATGTTCTTGCTTTGTAATATATAGTGGAAAGGTGCAGTCTGGGCGTAAGTACACATTCAGGCAGTCAGTGTCTCTATGATCACATATTGCTGTGTGGCCTGCGTCAATTGGGGATGAAAATAGAAACAGGAAAAGTGAGTGGTAATAAGCTTTGGGATCGATAGTCCATGATTTAATAATAGAAGTTAATTACTACACTAGAACAAAAGCTCATCAGCCATCCGGACAGTCCCATCGACTCTATGGATGTGGGTGGGTATATATAAACATTCTTTACTAGAACTATAGAAATGATCCCTGAAAGTATTGTCTTGTATAAACATTCTAAATGTGACTGACCCCTCTGACCTTGAACATCTTCAAATCCATAAAGGTGGAAATTCAAGTTCATGATATGATTTCATGGACCCGCTGTGGACAAATAATTATTAAGAGGCTTATCTCTCACAGAATCCAGGAAAACACTGCCTGTTTTTCAAAAACTAAAAATACTTAAGTTCTCATCTGTGAAAAGGAAATGATGATGGATGAGGAGAAAGAGCAGCACTGAAATGAACTGCCACAAGGAAATGAACAAGAAGACAGTTACAGTGCGTTGCAACAGAGCCTAGGTTGTCCCTGGCACTGAGCTAATGTGCAGAGCAGGGATAACTGGGCTGTGACGACGCAAGAGTATCTGGAGATAATGATCACTCTGTCCCCAGTCATGACCTGGATAGAAAGACAACACAATAAAAGGACACTTAGTGACAGCTTTCTTCTGCTCTCTGAGAAAGAGGCAAACCGAGTTACATGATTTCTAAAATGTTAACCAGGCCATTTCTAATGATGCCCCTATACAGAAATTTCAGAGAACCAAATGCATTTCTAGTCTGGTGTCCACTTTTAGAAGTGCGAAGAGGGCAGATGATCCCATGGGTTATTAAGCAAAACTCTGTTACTGCAAAGATTAAAGTGACATTGGCTGACAAGCTTGGGTATTCATTCCCCTCTATTTCCACTATCCTCCATGACATGAATTACGTCCCATCAGCATTTGAATTATTTGTATCCCACTCTGCTGCACAGTCCTTTATATTTTTTAAACAATAATTTTTATTGTGGTAAAATATACATGACATAAAACTTACCATTTTAACCATTATCAACTTATGGTTCATTCGTTGAGGCACATTCACATTGTGTGTTTCATGATACTTAACTGTATATATATTTTAAAAGTATAATAGGGCAATGCCGTGCACACAGTACTCAAATATTTGTTTGAATGAATAAAAGGATGAGCGCATTTTCTCCTTAAGATCGCGTGCCACAGAAGACAGACCCAGCAGAGCCAGGTCAGAGGGAACACACAAAACCACACAATACTCATGAAGGCTCTTCCCCTGGGGTCCCTTCACTATAACACCCTCGTTATACAGGTGTGGAACGAAAGCTCAGACAGGATCAGTTTTCTGGCCCAATATCCCAGAACTAGTGAATGATAAAAACCAAGACCTGAACATAAGTTCCTACTCTTTCTGAACCTATAGCGATACTCTCATACTTATAATACCTTGTACAAGGTTTTGCAGATTTGCTTTTTTTCTGGTAGGAGAAAACTCCAAAACTTCAAACTAAAGAGATTTCCTCTCCAAGTCAGCCCACGGCCAGAAAAGGACTGCTTACTACGAAGGGAATGCTGCTCTCTAGGGAAGAGTTGGTGGAAGCCGCCCTGGGCATGGAGTTTCTAAGGGATACAAAGTAGACAGAAAAAAAGAAAAGGCAGCATTTCCTACACTGACCTTTCTGTTCTGAATGATCCCTGAAATACTTCCTAGATTAGCTGAGGGTGGGAGGGTGGACGCTAACATCAAAGGGCCAATTCCCTCCCTGGTAAACGTGTGCGCCTTCCCCTCAAGCCCCCCTGCCCCGGGCTGTGCACGCACCTCCTCTTTCCACTTAGGTCAAGCCGTGATCTCTGCCCAAACTTCACCCTACCTCACAACTCCCTGAAGCCACTTTCCCAATAATTTTAGGAATTCTAAAGCTAACAACAGCTTTATTTTTTTTTCAGCTGGCAAAACCGAAACAAGAAAATATTTTTGTTTTCCTTACAATTATCTCACAAATTATCATTTTAGAAAGAAGCGACATCCTTGGCAGGTGTCTCTTCATTGATATGGTAGAAACTTCATTGCAGGCTGAAAAACAAAACACACTGGAGAAATAAAAACCCGGGCTGAAAGTCAATTTGCAGTTTGAAAGGAGTGTGATTTGTGACCATGTCTGATGAGGTAGACCCAATGCCATTAAAAACAGGAGAATAAAACACAGTGGACTGCGATGGCAATTCTGTGCCTGGGAAGAAATAAAACAGAGGGGGAGGAGGTCGCACAGCATAAATGAGCAAACAAAATAGCCTGTGAAGGAGCAGAGGCAACCCTGATACAGAGGATGCTACTTCACACCCCAAGGGAACTTTCAGGGTAAAGAGTAGACACATGAGGAAGCACAGCTCAGGTACAACTTCACACCTAACCCCACTCCAACTACTCGATCAGAGTGTATGTCTTACCATAGAAAGGACAAATGTGGTAGTAAATACTGAACCTAAGGTATCTGCCTTGCTTAGAATATCTTCAAACCAGGCACTTTCAATATCTTATAGTCTTGAGAAATAAAAAAGGATTTATTGTATTGAAGAATATGTCAATTCATCAGCAGTTATTAACTGGGCCCCTGCTAAACACAGGGCACTTGCCTATTGGTAATTAGAAATTGAGTGCTTTACAGGAATGTCAATAGAATTCATTATGGATTGATGGAACATAATTCATAGTTTGTTTTTCCAGTAGACTGTAATATGGTGCACATCCACAGCTAATATTCCCACTGTGTGGATTCAGCTACTCTGGGTAAGAACTGAGTAGGGCATAATTGTCAGGCTAACTGATGGAGCTGGGAAGCACCCAATAATATGATTTGCCCATGAAGAATTATTATAAAATCATAAATATTCTATAAAATCTGGAGCAAGAGCTCGCCTCTTTCATGTTGGTTACAGGAAATAGTAACTTCACCATATAATACCACTTAAATTATCTGACTGTCTACTATGTGCTAGAACACATTTATTCATTTGATGTTTTTTTAAGGTACGACAAAAAACTAGGGAATGATTTTTTTCATGCATGCAGATGCTGAGATCTAGGCACTGGAATAAACATAGTCAATGTCTTCAGTAGAGATCAGGTCAGTCCTCAGCAGGGATTCTAGCATGTTAGGGTTTGTCTGGCTGGCTACCTGGTTGGACCTTCCAAGAACTGATTCCTAGATATGCATGACAAAGGACCGATCAGAGAAGGAGTTTCAAATACAGCACCACCAGGACCTCAGATGTGAGATTGGAGCATCTCTAGCTGCCCACAGTGAGTAATCCTTAAAACGGAGCGACATAGAAATAAGGGTAAAAGACAAATACCATATGATCTCACCTTTAATAGGAACCTAAGCAACAAAACAAACAAGCAAGCAAAATATAACCAAAGACAATAAAATAGAAAACAGGATGACAGTAACCAGAGGAGAGAGGCGAGGGAATTTCAGGGGAAAATGGGGAAGGGATTATAGGAACAAGTATAAAGGACACATGGGCAAAAACTAAGGGGGGTGGAAAGGGGAGGGAGGTGGGGAGCACTGGGGGGGTGGACTGGGACAGGAGTAAAAGACAGAAAACTCTACTTGAACAACAATTAAAATAAAATTTTTAAAAAAGAATGAAACTCTAAAAAAAGGAAAGAAAAGAAGTAAGGGCAGTCCTGGAGCGGCAGTTTTGGTGGAGAGCCCTGTGCTTCCAGTGGCATTACTAATAATGTATTATCCATCGAAGAGGTCATCTTAAGAGATGAAACATATGAATAGGTACAGAAATGTTGATCAAAGATCGAGAACTTGAGCCCTATGAGCTGAATTTATTTGTAGATGTTTGTTTAACTCTCCAGTATACTTACAAAAGAAAAAAAAAAAAAGAGAATTGCAACAGTTCCAAAAGAATGTACATGCTTTTTCTAGTTTGCCAGAGTTCCCACCTCCTTCTACTGCTTTACACCTAACCTGATGCCCTCATTTAAGTTACCTGACAGTCCTGAATCATCGTCCCAATCTTTCAGGACACTGTGACCTATGGTTTAGACAAATTAATGAAGGACGTGGTTATAATGGATAAAACCAGCGATTAAAAAAAATTGCACCCACAACTCTGTCAACACTCCCTTCTTCACTTTCCCTGTTCATCTGCTTTCACTCTGCGTACACTCCCCTTACTCCCCCACTAACAGGCACCCATTTCTCCAGCTGCAGTCACAGTGTCGCCCATTCGGGTGCCACCCAGCACTCTGCCAACCAAGCTGTGGTCCTTCTGAGTGAGGACTGAACAAGTCTCCTTTTCTCATAGACCAGCTAGGAACAGACAGTAATCTTTCAATAAAATGTACTAAGAAATTGTTATAAAACAAAGAGAAACACATAGACCAAAAGAAACAGTGGCAACAATGAATGAATTCCCTAAACGAAAATATTTCCTTATTAAAAATTTTGTTCACTCTACATCCTTTATTGAACAATACGTCTTAGCACTATGTGTTATCCTGGGAGTTTTTCTTAAATAGTTGGGGAAGAGGAGACATAAATAATCTAGCAGTGCAGTGTGACGTGCTAGAAATCACCAGAGTCTGGACACGGTTTATGTCGACCGCCCACCTTCACCTTTGCACAGTCAGGATTTCTACCTTAGCATCAGCTCTGCCTGAAGAATTCACTCCAAAGCCCTTTGACCCCTCTGCTCCCTACTTCCTAGAGAGACTAAGTCTGTCATCTTCAGGTTCCCCTGTAAGACGGCCTCTATGTAGTGGATGGAAAAAGAAGAGAAGAACTATACTTTTCATGAATTTAGGAGCATAGCCATAAACACAGAGACGCCATCTGGTTTCCCACCCTTTCAACCACACCGATGCCTCTCCAAGAACAAAGTGATTTATCTCATGGTCGTCTTTAAGAAAAGTGGTGGGCAACCAAAATTCAGTCTTAATTTCTGAACATTTATGTTCTTTTCTTTGTTTGGTAGTGTGCCACCTAATATGTGCTTGGGAGTTTTCCACATGCTGGAGATACAACATAAAAGACAGTTCCCAGCTCTTGAGAGTCTTGCAATTCAATATCTAAGGGCCGTAGACCAACAAATGTCATCATAAAGATAACCACTGTTTGCTCCAGGCACTCAAAGGAGGGCGGTCGAGCAAGACTGGGGACAACGAATGGGCTACTCGAAGAGTGGCACCTGATCTGGGTCGCAGATGAGCCAGATTAACACAGTAGAGAGGTGAGTGTGCTCTTGGAGACTTTCCCACGCAATAGTCCAGGGTACCAATGGCAGGAACAAAACACTAACTAGGTCATGGTCAGGGCACCTGACCATGTAACTTTTCAGGTATGCCAAGTTAAGCAATCAATGATAAAGCAGGTTGATATACCATAAAAGTGGTGCGTTTCAAACAATCAGCTCCCATATGTCAACCGTCCTAATATAAATGGCACATCTGAATCCTGAATTTTGGAGGCAGCCTTCTGTTGGCTGAGAATCATCCAAGAAGTTGTATGTGCTTCAGAAACAATCAAGAAAC
>PVKM010012659.1:0-31375 GCA_004027735.1 Carollia perspicillata | reverse complement strand
GTCATTAATGGCAACCAGACATTTTGCAACCAACAGAATATTCAATGACTACAGATCTTGAAACAGGATTTGGTGTGTTCCCAGACCTGTTAGTTTCTATCTTTGAAGTATAAAATGCAATAAAAACCCCCAGAAAATAGCTGTACTTATATATTTGTGTCTATATGCAAATTTTATTGTAGTCTTTAAAAATATTTAAATAACTTAAAGCTTTTGGCATTATTCTAAAACTGGCATGAAGTACTGAATCCTGAAACATTTAGTAACTTGATATTTATAATTTGCGGGTTCCTTTTTATGGAGAGGATCTTCCACTTCCTCCTGTAACGATCATGAAACCTGTGGCTATAGCAAACCATTCACACAGGTGAGGTATATTTGGTCAGCTGAACTACCAAACTGCTCAGAACTCTCAGAGATTTCATTCTTCCTTCCCAAAAGGCCAAATGCCCAATTTGAAGGAAATTATTCTAAATGAAAGAATACCTTTTGGATTTGCATTTTTAAATGAAAATAAAGTGCTATTTTATGTATTTATTTTTGTTTGTTTTTTTTGGGGGGGGTTATTCATTATTTTTTATTGTTGTTGTTCAGTTACAGTGGCCCCACATTTTCCTCTTTGCTCTCTCCTGCCCTGCCCCCCATCCCATAGTCAGTCCTGACCCCCAGTCTGTGCCCATGAGTCCTCTATTCATGTTCCTTAACTTGCACCTTCCCCTTCTTTCTCATGTTCCCTCCCTTCCTTCCTCCCTCTGGTCATCAGTTTGTTGTGTATTTCCATGTCTCTGATTCTATTTTGCTCATTTGTTTGCTTTGTGATTAGGTTACACTTATAAAGTGAGATCGTATGGTATTTGTCTTTCATTGCCTGGCTTATTTCACTTAGTATAATGCTCTCCAGTTCCAGCCACAGTGTTTTGAAGAGTAGGAGTTCCTTCTTTCTTTCTGCTGCATAGTATTCCATTGTGTAAATGAACCATTGTTTTTTGATCCACTAATTTATTGATGGACACTAAGGCTATTTCCAGGACTTGGCTATTGTAAAAAATGTTGCTATGAACATTGGGGTGCATAGGTTCATTTGGATTGGTGTTTCAGGGTTCTTTGGGTATACTCCCAGCAGTTCCACTGTCAAAAGGCAGTTCCATTTTTAGTTTTCTGAGGAAATTCCATACTGTTTTCCACAGTGGCTGCCCCAGTCTGCATTCCCACCAACAGTGCACTAGGGTTCCATTTTCTCCACAATATCACCAGCATTTGTTGTTTATTGATTTGTCAATAATGGTCATTCTGACCAGTGTGAAGTGGTATCTCATTGTGGTTTTAATTTGCATCTCTCTGATGGCTAATGATGTTGAGCATTTTTTCATGTGTCTCTGGGCCCTCTGTATTTCCTCCTTGGAGAAGTGTCTACTCAGGTCCTTAGCCCATTTTTTAAAAACAGATTGCCTTCCTTTTTTAAAAAGATTTTATTTATTTTATTTTTAAACAGAGGGGAAGAGAGGGAGAGAGAGAGGGAGAGAAACACCAATGTGTGGTTGCTTCTTTCACATCCCCTACAGGGGACCTGGCCTACAACCCAGGCATGTGCCCTGATTGGGAATCAAACCAGCAACCCTTTGGTTCACAGGCTGGCATTCAATGTACTGAGCCACACTAGCCAGGGACCTTAGCCCGTTTTAAAATTGGGTTGTTTTTCTTCCTGGTGTGGAGTCATGTGGGTTCTTTATATATTTTGAAGATCAAACCCTTGTTCAATGTATCATTGACAAATACGTTTTCTCATATGGTTGGTTCCCTTTTCATTTTGATGAGTTTTCTTTAGCTACACAGAAGCTTTTTAATTTGAGAAGAACAAAGTGAGAGGGATCACAATATCTGATATCAAACTATATTGCAAGGCTACTGTAATCAAAACAGTGTGGTTTGACTACAACAGTATAAGAACAGACACATAGACCAATTGAACAGAATAGAGAGCCCAGAATAAATTTATGTCTTTATCGTCAATTAATATTTGACAAAGAGGGCAGGAACATAAAATGGAGTAAAAATACCCTCTTAAACAAGTGGTGTTGGGAGATCTGAACAAGTACATGCAATAAAATGAAATGAGATCACCAACTTATACCGTACACCAAAATAAACTTAAGATGGTTAAAAGACTTATATATAAGTTGTTGACACCATAAAAGTCCTAGGGGAGAACACAGGCAGGAAAATCTCAGATATCCCATGCAGCAATATTTTGACTGACACATCCCCTAGGGTAAGGGATATAAAGGAAAGAATAAACAAATGGGACTACATGGATTTGTTTTTAAAATGTCTTTTTAGATAGACATGTAGATTGATGGAGCAGAATAAGGAATTGAGAAAATCCAATACAAAAATACTGCTGAATTGTGACAAAGGGAGCTATTAAATAGAATTGTCTTTTCAACAAATGGTACTGAAAAATTAGACATATATAGGTAAAAAATATTACCCTCAATCGAAACCTTGAAGTGTATAGAAAACTTAATTGAAAGCAAATCATAAGTATAAATGTAAAACATAAAGCTATGAAAATTTTAGAGAAAATATAGGAGAAAATCTTGAGGATTTGGGGCTAGATGAGTTTTTGGATATGATACAAAAAGCACATCCATAAAAGAAAATATCATAAACTGACTTTACTCTAAAAACTTTTATGCTGTGAGAAACCCTATTAAGATGATAAAAAACAAGCTGCAGAGAAAAAATACTTGCAAAACACATGTTTGACAAAAATATTATATACAGAATATAGAAAGAACTCTCAAACTTCAACAGTATTAAAACAATCAATTAGAAAAATGCACAAAAACATAAACAGACATTTCACAAAACAGGAGATACAATGAATAATAACCACACAAAAAGATGTTCAACATCATTAGTCATTAAGTTAATGCAAAATAAAGCCACTAATATCACCTCACACCTAATAGAATAAGCTAGTGTAAAAAAGTAGTCATAAAGCAAATGGTGAGGGTGTGGAGATACTAGACCTCTCATCCATTGCTGGTATCAATGTAGAATGGTATAGCTACTCTAGAAAACAGTTTGACAATTAAAAAAAATAAAACTTAACAGATGTTTACTTACTATATGACCCAGCAGTCACAGTCTTGGGCATTTATGCCAGAGAAATTAAAACTTATGTTCACACAAAAACCTCTGCATGAATGTTTTTAGGATCTTTATTTGTAATAGCAACAACCCATAAACAATCCAAATACCCTTCAGTGGATGAGTGGTTAAAGTCTGGTATATCCATCCACGTGCAGCAATAAAAAGTGACAAACAGTTTGTACACACAGTTTAGATGGATCTCAAAGGCATTATGCTTAGTGAAAAAAATCTCAAAAGATTTGAAATCATGTAACTCAATTTATATAACATCTGTAAAATGACAACAATATAGTGACGAGGAACAGATCAGTGACTGATGGGCCAGAAGCATGGTGAGGGGTGAGAATGTAAAGGTGAGCGTGAGCAAGATCCTTTGTGATGATGGTACGGTTTGTTCTACCCTTGTGATGACCTTTAGTGGCGATAGAGCAATTTTGTGTCTCTATCGTGAGACAAAAATGCACAGGACTACACGCTCACACACACCCCTCACACACATTTTTTTCCAGGATTCCTAAAATTTAAATTATTACTTTCAAAGGAGCCAAGATAAAATGAGTTGGGTGTTTTATTATACATTTAATCATCTTCACTGTTACCTGGAAGTATAAAATTTAACTATAATTTTCCTTATAAGAAAGTATTTCATAGTCTATATAGGTCCAGAAACTCATGAGTACTTCAGAAGTGAACTTATTATTAGTGCATCAAAGCTCACAAACAATATTATTGTATGGATTAGTTTGTAGATTTATACTTGGATAATTAAGAAACTATATATTTTTAGTAATATAGAAACATGTTTCAGGATTTCTTACTTGAGTAAAATTTTTAAATACAGTATTTTAGAAACAATTTTATAGGTAGGGATGACAGAAAGTACTATAGCTCTAGAAACATTAATTGAGGACATTTTTCAATTGTCAGAAATCTATAGTCCCTTTATACCCTTCCATAACCCTGTCTTCTTTATTACCTAAAAGACTGAAAACTTCAAATCAAACATGTTTCTTTAGTCCAAATAACAGCTGTTCTACAGACTCCCTTCTTTTGCCTTTTTTGTCTAAAACCAGCATCAGAAGCAAATAGTATACGAGATGATAGGAGGGCTAACAAAAGTTGTATCCACTCTCTTGGTGCTATGTCTATAGATAATGTAAAAAAAGAGAAAACAGAAAAACTTTTAACCTGAGATTTGTTCCAGACAAGGATGAAACAAAATGTTAAATCAATTATTTCCACTATAGACATTGGCAAAATATATTTCAGCTGAGAAAGTTGTAAATTAAACCAAAGTAGTTGTATTATGGTGGAAAATGGGCACAGACTCCAGAGAACAACATGGAATTGAATCTGGTTGGCAAGATCACCGGCTTGGGGATCTTGGGCAAGTTTTTATGTGTTGGATTTGTCTTATCATTTTATAGATGAGAAAAACATGGCCTACGGAAACTCAAAGACTTTCCCTCGGCCACATGGCAGTTTAGCTAGGGAGTGGGGACAAAACCTAGATTTCTTTTTATTCCCAACTAGTCCAAGACTTTCACATTACCTTCCCTTCTCAAAATGTCTTCCAAGAGGTTGATCCTCTGAGATATTAACATTAATAATGTAACCATGGCTTTACTCTTAAACTTGGTAAGAAATACTAATTTATTATATTTAGTTAAAATTGTATTTGCTGTCATTGTTATTATAATTATGATTTGATGCTTATATAAATAGATTAAATGGTAATCTGTATCAGTTTAAGATAGTCTAAATTATGTTAAAAATACCCTGCAGTCTCCATGGCTTAAAATCACAAAGGTTTTCTTATGTCTCATGACATGTGTCTGTCATGGATCAATGGAGACTCTACACATCTGCTCATTGTAGCTACTTAGAGACCCCAGCAGCCTCCACCTTGAACATGTCTGATGTCCAGAACTAGTCAACAGTCACATGGCCTCCCCCAGTCATATGGGAGGGAGGTAGTAATGTCCTATTCTAATTACTGTAAAGAGAGAACCAATTTTAGTTTATTAATGATACTATGCTATTACCATCATATGATTTATGAAGTGTTATGGCCTTGTTAAGGTCTGAAAATGTTTAAAATCACTAATATGAAAATCTTTTAACTCTGTGAACAAAATATCCTATAAAATTGCCAGCAATTTTAGAGATACTATCAGTGCTTTGGGGCTTAAATGTAAATTTTTTAACCTTCAAGTATTTTATAAAGTTATGATAGACATAGTTATTCTTCTCTATCTGTAAGCTAGTCCTCCCAGTTGGTTTACTTTTGCTTGACAAAAATTTTTGCTTCCTGAACAGTGAGGAAAGATACATAGCTGTCTTTACTTTTCTTGGAATTCTGCACATTGATCATTCTGACTGGCCTTTGTGGTTGGTTATCTTCGGCTGGTCCACTGCTTCCCTAAATAGATACTGCAACATATTTATCCTCTGCTGAAGTAGAATCATTTGGTTACATGAAACAGTAATATAATATCATATAGGAAATTTGAGTGATATTGCATTGAGAGAGGAAGTTAGGGCAAAATGACTAAGTAGAAAAAGAATGAGGAAAATGGTGGAGGATGAGGAAGGAAAGACAATTTATGGTAATATTCATTACAGATGTTGGAATTAAATTAGTTGTCTATAAGGATTAGAAGGCAAGTCCCTAAAAGAAGAAAAGATTTGGTGCTTGTGCCAGAGCAGTAAAATTGTTGGTTTCTTATTATTCCTTCCATTTATATTGAGAAACAATCTTGGATATTACTATTTATTTCACTGTAAGAGGGCAATGGTGTCCATTTGGCACCAAGATATCAAGGTTCTCCTGTTCCCTATTACTGGCAGAAAGGCCTAGGGAATGAGGGCTGAGCTCAGATCTCCTAAGTTTAGTCCCTAGGAGGTGACTGCAGTCATTAGATGTTATCCAAACAGACCTAATAAGTATTTTTCCTATAGAATAGGCCCCAAATTATACTAGATTCTTTAATCAAATGGAAAAATTATCAAGAGACTCAAATATTCCATTTTAAGACCTCTCGCTAAAGAAAAACAAGTATTATTTTCTTTTGCATCTTTTCCAATTACTGTTATTTTTCATGAAGTATATATATATTCATTCTTAGTCCCATAACAGATTCATTGTGACCACTGAAGAAACATTTATATTAAAATATTTTTTCAGAGCTAGACAAACTAATGAAAATAATATGAGTTTTTTGTTTCAATATGTTATTCAATGACAAAAAGAATGCTTGTTAAATTACATTAAAATAATATAAACTGAATGACTTGGGCTAGCTTTTACTTACATCCAAAACCCATGAAATCAAGAAGCAATGTGAATATCTTTATATCTCCACTTTTTATTGTTTGCATAAAGCATCATTGATTACAACGTAATATTGAATGTTGTGATAATGTTTATTTGTACAGGTGGTTGAAGTTTGAAGAAGATGTGGAAGACGGAGGCGAGAGGTGGAGCAAACCGTATGTGGCGACTCTGTCGTTGCACAGCTTGTTTGAGTTGAGAAGCTGCATTCTGAATGGAACCGTGTTGCTGGACATGCATGCCAACACTTTAGAAGAAATTGCAGGTATATCTTTTTCCCCTTAGCCTATATCACTCTGATGGCTACGGCTGATTTTTTTTATTACCTTTTCCTTATAGTTTAATACATGTGTGACCTTTGGAAAATTCTCATCATCAGCATATAAGGCTGTAAAAATAATTTTTCCTACCCCTTTATTTAAGATAAGACAAGTTGAATTTCAGAAAAATATGGTTTAACTGGTCCAATAGCAAGTCTGGAACAAGAATCTAGGTATTCTGACTTCCATTTAGTATTTGTTGTTTTTTACTATTGCATTTAGTTAGAATGTCACCATTAGAAAATTTAAGGAAAAAATAATAAAGTTAGAGGTTGAACTTTTTCAATATTGAAGTACATGAAACAGGGCCTGGCCAGGTAAATTAGAGAGTTGTTCCAATACGCCAAGGTTGCAGGTTGCATCCCAGCAGGGCACATGCAGGAATCAACCAATGAACATGTAAATAGGTAGAACAACGCGTTGATCTCTCTCTCTCTCTCTCTGTTTCTCTCTTTCCCCCTTCCTCTCTCTAAAATCAGTAAATGAAAATTCAAAAAATGCATGAAATAGCAATATGAAAACATTTCATTTAGTAAACTGGAAAAAATGTTAGTTTAAAAAAGAACAGAAAGGAATGATATTTATAAATTCCAGAGTATACCAGATGATGCAGTTGAGACTAGTTTGTAACTTAATACTATGACTAGCCCCTGAGGTGAATGATTTGTATTAGAAGATTTTTATGGCTGTATAACATAAGTATTGATATTTAGGAAGCATCTTACTGTTACTCTAGAAATAGAGGTAAAGAAAGTATGTTCTTGTGGTCTGGAAAACAAAAAACATTTCAGTAAAAACAAAATAATACAAAAAACACAAAAATTAGTTTTGAAAGTATAACTGAATTATTAATGGAGATTTTAAAAATAAAAGCAAAGCAAGGACTCAGATAATTTTTTTAAAAGTTCCTACTTTGGAGGAGAAATAAAAGCAGTTTCATGTATATGTGGAATTTTTTCATGAAGTGGAAAGATTTAAGGGAGAGTTCAATATCATAATGATATTGTAGAAATGGAAGAAAAAAGAAAACAAATAAACTGTGTTTTCAATCACAAAAGTGAAAGACTATTGTATTAGAAAAATAAGATATGTAATCTAACCTTCAGAATAGCCTCATGAGGTGTCATTCCCATTTTTCATGAGAAAATAGAAGTTCTGAAACTTTGATGGCCCAGGCTCTGTCTAGGCACCCCTGACCTCAGCCCCGGGTTCCTTCTGTTACACTGCAACTGCTGTCTGTAGCAAGATAGGCTTCCAGGGGTTGTTGTCGAAATTTTAATGGCAATTCGATTAATTTAAATTTTTTTATTTGGTTTCTGGTGCTGCTAGGAATACATACATTCTAATACATGTGAAAACTAAGTATAGAAAGATATCTTGAATTATAATATTCAGCAAAAATAAAACAAGAAAGGTAAGCCTTTCTTTAAGTTGCATATGGCACCTGTGAAGTGGTTATTATGCTTTAAAATATGTAACTAGAGCCTAAAAAACTGTATAAAGTTAAATATAGTATATTATTTTTTCAAAAAACACAAGATTCAGTAATGAATCACACTACATCAAGACTGAACATGGTTAAATGAGAAATTAGCAAACTTCTTGTGGAATAGTAGCTGTCCAGCTCAATTTCTTAGCTTTATATTATGGGGTCTTACTTATACCCAATAATTGTTTTTCGTTTTTATTGAATTTATTCAGGTGACTCTGGTTAACAAAATTACACAGGTTTCAGGTGCACAGTTCTACAACACATCATCTGTACACTGCTTTGTGCATTCACCACCCCAAGTCAACTTATCTTTTTAGTTTCAGTTGTGCACTGTAGACATTTTAACAATATTAATTCAAGTCCTCTGCTCAGTTTTAATTGAGTTTTTATATTAAATTGTGTATATCTTTATATATTTTGGATATTATGCTCTTATCAGATGTATGATTTGCAAGTATTTTCTTCCATTCAATAGGTTTTCTTTTCATTTTGTTGACGATTTCATTTTTTGTGTAAAAGCATTTCAATTTAATGTAATCCCACTTGATTTACAATACCTTTGCCTAAGGAGACTGAGCCAAAATTAGTGCTAAGACTGATGTCAGAGAGCTTATTTCCTATGTTTTCTTCTAGGAGCTTTATGGTTTCAGGTCATATATTCAAGTCTTTAATCTAGTTTTAATTTTTTTTTGTATGTGGTGTAAGATAATGTGGTCCAGTTTCATTCTTTTGTATGTAGCTGTTTAGTTTCCCAACACAATTTATTAAAGAAACTGTTTTTTTCCCATCGTATATTCTTGTCCCTTTATCATAGACTAATTGACCACACATATGTGGGTTTATTTCTGGCTCTCAATTTTATTCTGTTGATATATGTGTCTGTTTTTAATGTCAGTACCATATTATTTTGATTACTATAGCTTTATAGCATAGTTTCACATCAGGAAGCACAGTACCTCAGCTTTGTTTTTCTTAAGATTGCTTTGACTCTTCTGAGTCTTTTGTTGTTCTTTATAATTTTAGGATTCTTTGTTTTAGTTCTGTGAAAAATGCTGTTGTTATTTTGATGGTAATTGTTTTGAATCTGTAGAGAAGGTTTTTTTGGTTAGTTTGAACATTTTAACAGTGTTAATTCTTCCTTGGTCACAGTGTACCTTTTCATCTATTTGTGTTGTTTTCAATTTCTCTCATCAATGTCTTATAATTTTCAAAATAATAGATCTTTTACCTTGGTTTAATTTAGCTCTAGTTATCTTATTTTTTGATGCAATTGTAAATGGGACAGTTTTCTTAATTTCTCTTTCTGATAGCTCCTTATTAGTGTGTAGAAATATAACCTATTTCTGTATATTAATTTTGTATCCTGTGACTTTACTGAATTCATTTACTATTTCTAATAGTTTTTTTGGTGGAATATTTAGGGTTTTCTACATACAACACCATGTCATCTGCAAACAGTGACAATGTTACTTCTTCCATTCTAATTTGGGTACATTTCATTATATTTTTTCACTTGCTTAATTGCTACAGCTAGGCCTTTCAATACTACACCAAATAAAAGGGCATCCTTTTCTTGTTCCTGATCTTAGAGGAAATGCTTTCAGCTTTTCACCATTGAATATAATGCTAGCTGGGGGAGCGGTGGTAATATATTTATTATACTGAGGTACATTATTTCTATACCCAGTTTGTTGATTATTTTTATCATAAATAGATGTTGAATTTTGTTAAATGATTTTTCTGTATCTATTGAAATGATGTTTTTTATCCTTTGTGTTGTTAATTTGGTGTACCACATTGATCAATTTAAACATGTTAACCACCCTTGTGTCCCTAGAATAAATCCCACCTAATTATGGTATATGATCCTTTTAAGTATTGTTGAATTGGCTTGCTAATATTTTGTGGGGGTTTTATATCCATGTTCATCAGAGATATTGGTTTTTAATTTTGTTTTGTGGTGTCTTTAATTTTGATATCGGTTAATGCTGGCCTCATAAAATAAGTGTGGAAATATGCCTTTCTCTTCAATTTTTGGGAGTAATTTGAGAAGGTGGTATTAATTCTTCTTTATATGTTTGGTAGAATTTACCTGTGATGTCATCTGGTTATGGATTTTTGTTGTTCGGTAGTTTTAAAATTGATGATTTAATTATATACTTATAATTGGTGTTTTCAGATTTGTATTTCTTCGTGGTCCAGGCTCGGAAGGTTGTGTATGTCTTGTAATTTAACCATTTTTCTTAGGTTTTCTACTTGTTGGCATATAATTGTAGTAGTTTCTTATTTTCCTTTGTATTTCTTTGGTCTTATTTGCAACTTCTGTTTTATTTCTGATTTTATTTATTTGGGCCTTTTTTTCTTGGTAACTCTGGCTAAAGGTTTATTAATTTTATCTTTTCAAATGACCAACTTTTACTTGTATTGATCTTTTCTATTTTTTATCTCTATTTCATTTATTTTCACTCTGATCTTTATTACCTCCTTTATTCTACTAACTAGATTTTGTTTCTTCTTCTTTTTCTAGTTCCTTTAGGTGTAAAGTTAAATATTTTGTTTGTGATTTTTCTTGTTTCTGGAGGTAGGCAGGTATGGTTGTGAACTTTACTTTTAGAACTCCTTTTGCTGCATCCCGTAGATGTGGAAAGTTTTGCTTCCATTTGTCTGAAGGGTTTTTTTTTTTGCTTTCCCTTTGATTTCTTCATTTACACATTGGTTGTTTAGCAGTATGTTGCTTAATCTCCATGTGTTTGTGGGGTTTTTCCCTAGTTTTCTTCTTTGAATTGATTTCTAGTTTCTTATGGTTGTGTTCAGAAAAGAGGCTTGATATGATTTCGGTCTTCTAGAATATATTGTTTAGTGGTCTAATATGTGATATATTGTGGAGAATATTACATGTGCACTTGATAAGAATGTGTGTTCTGTATTTTTTTAATCAAATGTTTTATCTATATCAAGTCCATATCTGCTAATATTTCCTTTAGGCCCAATCAATGTTTCCTTATTGATTTTCTGTGTGGATGACCCATTCATTGATGTAAGTGGAGTATTAAAGTCCCCCACTATTGATGCAATGTTGTCAATTTCTTCCTCTATTAATATTTTCTTTATATATTTAAGGGCTCCTATGATTATTGAATAAATATTTATAAATGTTATATCCTCTTCTTAGATTGACCTCTCTATCGGTTAAAACCTTTTTTTTTTTTGTATTTTGTTACAACCTTTGTTTTAAAGCCTATTCTATTTGATGTCAATATTGCTATTCCAGCTTTCTTTTTTTCCCTCACATGGAATATCTTCTCCATTCCTTCACTTTCAATATGTGTCTTTAGATCTGAAGTGAGTCTCTTATAGGCAGTATATAGATGAGTCTTTTATTTTTTATCCATTGATACACTCTATATCTTTTGATTGGAACATTTAGCCTGTTTACATTGAAAGTAGTTATTGATTGACATGCACTTATTGCAATTTTGTTAATTGCTTTTTATTATTTTTGTAGTTCATCTTTGTTTTGTTTGTCCTCTAGATCTCTTCTTGCAGTGTGATGGTTTTCTTCAATATTATGTTTCTGTTCCTTTCTCTTTATTTTTTTGTGTATTATAGGTATTTGGTTTGTGGTTACCATGAGATTCATATATATGTATATAAGTCTATTTTGAAGTTATAGTTGCATAAATTCAAACACATTCTAAAAGCTCTACATTTTTACTCTCCCTGTTTTATGTTTTTAACATCATATTTTACATGTTTTTATTTTGTGTGTCCCCTACTCTTTGCAGTTATAATTGGTTTTACAACTTTTATCTTTTAAACTTTTCACTAGCTTTTTAGTAGCTGTTTCACTGCCTTCATTATATACATATTTGACTTTACTAGTAAGATATTTTCTTATATCCAGCTATGTTTCGTTTCAGCTTAAATTTGATTGTTTAACATTTTTTGTTAAAGGCTTGTTTAGTGGTGATGAACCCCTTTAATGTTTGCTTGCCTGGGAAACTCTATCTCTTATTCAAATCTGAATGATGTCTTTGCCAGGTAGAGTATTCTTGAATGTAAGTTTTTTCTTCTCAGTATTTTTATGTATTTCCTCCCACTTCCTTCTGGTCTGCAAAATTGCTGCTGAAAAATCAGCTGATAGTCCTATACAGTTTCCCTTGTATACAATTAGTTGTTTTTCTTTTGCTGCCTTGAAGATTGTCTTTTCATCTTTTTTTAAAGATCTTATTTATTTATTATTAGAGAGGACAAAGGAGGGAGATGGAGAGGGGAAGAAGAGAGGGAGAGAAACATCAATGTGTGTTTGCCTCTTGTGTGCCCTGCACTGGGGACCTGGCCCTCAACCCAGGCATGTGACCTGCCTGGAAATCAAACTGGCAGCCCTTTGATTCTCAGGTCAGCACTCAATCCACTGAGCCACACTAGCCAGGGCTGTCTTTTTATCTTTTAACTTTAGCCATTTTAATTATAATATATCTTGGTGTGGTTCTCTTTTGATTCATTTTGTCTGGAACTCTGTGACTCCTGAACCTTAATATCTAGTTCCTTTTCTAGGTTATAGAAGTTTTCAGCCATTATTTCTTTAAGTAAGTTTTCTGTCCCTTTCTTGCTTTTCCCCTTTTTTGGCTCCTCTACAATGTGAATGTTAGTACACTTTATATTGTCCCAGAGAACCCTTAAACTATTCTCTATTTAAAAAAATTCTTTTTTCTTTTTGCTGTTTTTAATGGAGTGATTTCTACTATTCTGTTTTCCAGGTCAGCAGCCTGTTCTTCTGTGTTGTCTAGTCTGTATTGATTCCCTCTGGTGCATTTTTTTTCTTTTTAGTATTGTACAATTACTAAATTGTACCCATTTTATTTAAATTATTGTATGTTTCAGCTTTGCTTGGGTATTTCTTTTATTTTTAAATCTTTGACATCATTCTCACAGTGTTCCTTCATTCTCTTTGTGAGTATTTTTAGACTGTTAATTTGAAGTCTTTATAATAAATTACTTACCTCAGTTCCATTAGTGTTTTTTTGAGGGGATGGTATTTTATCTTGTTATTTCATTTGGAACATAATCCTTTGTTCCTCATTTTTTTGACTTTCTGTGTCTGTTTCTGTGAGTTAGGCAAAACAGCTCCTCTTCCAGTCTTGAAGGAGTGAACCTGTGCAGGAACAACTGCTGAGTAGACTGCATGTACCAGGTGGTTTTGGCAGGCCAGCTGGAGCAGGCATGGGCTGGTGGGTCTCTGGACATGCCATGCCAGATGCACATTGGCAAGATTTCTGGAGCTGGGGCTTATGGATCTGAGAGGTCTTGAGTTCTGCTCCAACAGTTCCCCCTTGAGAGGAAAGCTGGATCAGGTGTATGTTGTGGGGGTCCTGGAGTGCACCACACTGGGAATGCACCAAGTAGGATGACTGGAGCTGGAGGGAACGTGGGCTGAGATGTCCCAGGGCATGCTGCACTGGGGTACTTTTGACAGGACAGCTGGTACTATAGCAGGCATAGGCCATGGGTATTCCAAAGTGAGTAACACTAGGGTTGCCTTGGCATGATGGCTCAAGCTAGTCTGAGCCAGGGGTTCAGTTGCACTGGGGCAGCCTTTACAGACTGCCTGAAGCATCTGGACTGTACTCCCACTTGCTACATTAAAGGTGAAGGGGAAATGTAAAAAATGGCACTCACTGGTGCCTCTGATCCTACAGGGACTTCCAGCTATTTTTCACCTATTTGGTAGACACTCTTGTGTTAATAAATGGATTTCCTTCATGCGTAGTCTAGGTGCCTTTTACCTGCTGTCTCCTCACTGTGCCCCAGGCCAGGCAAGTTTTCGGGGGGCAATCAGTGATATTTCTTCCTATTAAAGGTCATCATGTTGTGGGTGGAGTCCATATTGTTACCATGTCTCTGTCTCTCCTATTCTTCTCAATGTGGTTCCTCTATCATTTGTTGTGCAGAAGCTGTTCAATGAGCCCTAGTTCTTCTTCAGAAGGAATAGTGCTCCTGCATGTAGATGTATATTAGGTATGTTGGTGGGTGGAGGTGAGATCAGGGTCTTTCTATGTCCCTATTTTGGACCCACCTTCCCCAAAGTTCCCTAATAAACATTTTAATATTTTAATCGGTGATCAAATAACTGGAGTTTTCACAGTATTTTACGGTTTAGGAAACTTTAGTAATTTTACACTGGCTTTTTGATACACAAAACAAACTTTGTGCTTAGTATTATTATTGTTATCCTTACTTCATACCTAAAGATACTGAAATTCAGAAGTTTATAGGTTGTGCCCAAAGTAAGGAGTTTATTTCTGCTCCTTGTGTTGGTGATAGCATTACCTTTGAAAATGGATTAATCCAAATAAATGTTGGATTGACTACATATAATGAAGCTGTAAAATTTCTCAATCTGGCTAAATTAGCCTCATAAAATACCATTCATAGTTTTACCAGGCTTTATGTTTCCTAAACATATAATTTCTAGTGCTGTCTTTAGAAATTTATTCCTACCAGGAAATCTCCCATTAATCTGAATAAAACTCTCTTTTTTATTTTATTACCTTAATTCAATTTTATTGTTTAAATTTATGCTTCCTTTCTTTAACTCTGCCCCTTCCTCAAACTCAATTCAAGGCTGTTAGCTGTGTTAAATCTAGCTTTTAAAAGCAAACTATAGTTTCTAAGTCTATCCTTACAAATGGAAGTATTTCGGTTAAAGTCCCAACACCCCAAATAGCTTTTAACTTTTCTTTCTGCTCTTCTAATTAGTTTGTATTTTTCTGTCTCCAAAGTAGTCCGACTTGAATGCCTCATTTTCAATGTAGATAAGTCAGTAAAATGTCATTCATAAGATGTTAGTTTAGAGCTAACACCACATAGAAAAATATTATTGAAAATACTTGTGTTGACTGTTACATCCTTAGATTCCTTTTCAATTATTAACGAAAACAGACTTTCTCTCTTTGAGTGATTTTGATTTGACTTATTTAATTCAAAGATGTTTATTTCTACCCTCAATAAAATCTCATTTAAACATTTCTTCCTATAGTTTGTAATTATTTTCTTATTGTTTACTTGCTGCTATTTTTTACTTTGTGACAATTATGCTATATTTTTAAGTGATATATCACTGAGGCCACTTGCAGAGATAGGACTAATTTTTAAAAAATTTATATTCATTTTATTTCTTTTTGTTGTTGTTCTCCAAGTACAGTTGTCTCCATTTTACTGCCACCACTTTCTCCCACCCCACCCACCCCCACCTCCCACCCTCAATCCTACCCCTATTTAAAACCACAGCGAGATACCCCTTCACATTGGTCAGAATGGCCATCAGAAACAAATCAACAAACAATAAGTGCTGGTGAGGTTGTGGAGAAAAGGAAACCCTGCTACACTGTTGGTGGGAATGCAGACTGATGTAGCCACTGTGGAAAATAGTATGGAATCTCCTCAAAAAACTAAAGATGGAACTGCCTTTTGACCCGGCAATTCCACTGATGGGATTATACCCTCAGAATCCTGAAACACCCATTCAAAAGAACCTGTGCACCCCAATGTTCACAGCAGCACAACGCATAATAGCCAAGTTCCAGAAGCAACTAAAGTGCCCATCAGTAAATGAGTGGATAAAAAAACTGATACATTTACACAGTGGAATACTAAGCAGCTAGAAGAAAGAAGGAGCCCCTACCCTTTGCTACTGTATGGATGGATCTGGAGACTATTATGCTAAGTGAAATAAGGCAGCCAGTGAAAGACAAATACCATATGATCTCACCTATAAGTGGAGCCTAATGAAACAAACAAGTGAGCAAAATAGAACCAGAGACATTGAAATAAAGAACAAACTGGCAGTAACCAGAGGAGAGTGGGGAGGGGGATAATGGGGAAAAGTAGGGGAAGATTGTCAATTTTTTATTAACCTATAATTATAAAGGTGGTTTTATTTTACTTTATGACAATATGTGCCCATAGCAATTAACAATAAGACCTGAAAATTTCTTTTTAACTCTTATTTATCATATTTTTCAATATGTTAGGCAGTTACTAACATATTAGTCACCCATTCTAGTTTTCTAAAAGCTAGATATGGTAGTTTACCTTTAAGGGCTCTAAACCTGAGTACTTTGCAAATGCCCAGCCTCAGTAGCATTCATGTTTTTTTGATATTTTCTAGCATAGGAGTAGGATCCAGATATTATTTTAGGATGATGAAGGATTTTTATATCAATATTCTGATATGTTTTTAATAGACTCTTAGATAATTCTTTAAAGAGGTTTTATAGACTTAACAGGAGAAAATCCCATTTATATCTGGCAGGACTGTCAAGAATTTCTGGTATAATTAAAGTGGGATTTTCTTTTGGATAAAGTTAATTTAAAAATGTCTATTTCCCAATGTTTCAAAGAACTCAGAATAAATGTAAACTTCTTTGTTCAAAATATTACTTAACTCTTTTAAGTCCAAAATTCTCAAGATATATTTTCTTACCATAACTTAGTCTGATAAGAAAATCAGTTATATTAAAAATTATGTTTAATTAAATGTTATAAATCATAGGCCATTTTACAGTCTATGTTCATCTCTTTCAAATACAGTGCTGTAAAGATGAATAATGAAAATATTCTTTCTGTAGTTGTTACTTTAACCTAATCTGTCAGTGAAAGTAAGAAACAAACTAAACCAAAGTTAGTAACATGGAAGGAAAGGTTATCAATTATTGCTCTCACCTCATTAAAATAACTTCTATTGACTAAAATCTTTTTTTGAATTAAAAATCCATAGTTATCTCTACTTAATATAATACACAAATTTAGGAGTATGGGAACAGTCATACATTTTTCAATATGCTTATAAAATACAGTACTTGGCCTGGAAAGTCAGTATTCTTGTAGTATACAATTTTAGTGTGTATGTTGCTGGTAGTGCTGTCAACCAGACTGTAGAATTTGAATCCACCCTATTTCCCACTCCCTGCCAGCGCTGTTATTACAATGGCTTTTTAGGAAAAAGCATTTATATAGTAATTTTTAAAGAGTTCAGAGATTTATACTGAATCTGTAAAATATCATAGTCTCTAGAGGTTTTCATTCAGTAGTTAAATGAACTGATCATAATAAAATAATCACCTGATTGGACCTAGAGGGTATTATATTGAGTGAAATAAATCAGTCAGAGAAAGGGAAATGCCATATGATTTCACTTATATATGGAATCTAAAGAATAATATAAATGACTAAACAAAACAGAAATGGTCTCGTAGATACAGAAAACAGACTGACAATTGCCAGAGGGGAGGGTGGTTAGAGGACTAGGTGAAAATATTGTATGTAAAAAAATTTTTTTTAAATGTATACTTTGAGTCAAAAATAAATGTTTGCCTGATTAAGATGTAAAGTAATATCTCATTTTTAAAGCCTTTTTCTACAAATGCTGCTAGTTTTCCCAGAAACAGCTTAGTGCTAGAAGAACATGACCTATTTATCCTTTTTCTTCTTGTTCCTTTTATCATCCAGATCCTAGAATTGTGCTTTGACAGGCTACACTGTGTTATTTAGGCATCATAGCTGCTGAGATGGTAGGACTTGACTCTGGGCCCAAAGCCATTATGGTTCATTATCCTTTCCTACTTTTCAAGGTTAATAGTAGTATATATTGTGGTGGTGAAAAGAACAATGTAAGTGAATAGTGAATCAGACTCCATTTGGTACTTAAACATCACCTCAGTATAACTTATATTCTTAAGGAAGATGATTAACTTTTCTAGTTCATTAAGGTGCTATTTGATGCAGTTACAACTCAGAGGAGTTTGCTGTGTATTTCTGTATGACTAATGAGTAGATGAGTGTTTTTTTTCTCATTTGCTTTCTCTTGTGTAACTCTTTCAAACAAAGACCTTATGTCTGAGAAACTGTGCAGCTAGTGACTTACAGGATTTTGTAGTGCTCAAGCATAGAAAGACAGTGCTTTAGTAGGAATTAAAAATGATAACTATCTGCATGGTTTATTATATTAACCACTTTGATTCTTCTTGGAATGTTGAACTGGGGATACATATCATGACTTATAGCTGAAGCTACTTTACAATGGTATAACTTTGATGTTTTAATAACCTACTTTACAACTCCCAATGTAAAGTATATAATGCATATTTTATGTGCACTTTTCAATCTTAATAAGGTTTCAGTGTAAAGTCACGTATGTTGACAATTTATCTTTTTCTTTATTTCAAATTATTCCAGGAGAATTATAACTACTGATGTCCAAAAGACTGAGGTATACATTAATTATTCTATACTATCATTCACTTTGCAATTGGAAGGGACTTTGGAGGTAATTATGGTGAACATTACATTATAGCTGACTTCTACACATGCATTCTACCCCTTTACATTTTAAACAGCAAAGTGAGAGCAAAAGTGTGCACTGCCTGATTTTGTCAGGCTTAGGAGCTAAGGATAATTATTATGTTTTCCATGATTGAAAAATCATAAAAAAGGTTAAAATTTTGTGACATCAAAATTATATGAAATTCAAATTTCATTGTCTGTAACAAAGTTTTATTGAAACAACCATGCTTATGTATGTATATGCTGTCTTTGCATACTTTTGTGCTGTAAAGACAGAGCTGAGTAATTATGACAGAGATTGGATGGTCCACAATCCTGAGATATTTGTTACTTGGCCCATTATAGAAAACGTTTGTCTATCTCTGGTTTAGAGAACTTACTGTAGCCCCAGCTAGTGTAGCTCAGTGGATTGAGTGTGGGCCTGCGAACCAAAGGGTTATTGGTTCAATTCCCAGTCAAGGCACATGCCTGGGTTGCGGGCCAGGTACTCGGCAGGGGCCATGTGAGAGGCAACCACATGTTGAAGTGTCTCCCCCTCTCCTTTGCCCTCCTTTCCCTTCTCTTTAAAAATAAATAAATGAAATGTTTTTTAAAAAGAGAGAGAACTTATTGTAGAGTGAAAGAAAGGCAGTTCTTGATTAATTTAAACCAGTTGTGGTGGCCCTTCATTTTTGCCAGTGATTTGTTCAGCTTAGGCAGGGCTCTGTCAGTTGACATAGGAACATTTTTCCCGGACAAGGCAAAAAATGACTTTTCTTTTGAGAGAAAGCCACAAAAAGACAAAGAATGTATGGATACAAACAAAGGTATGTATTTCCTTGTTGTCTGGCAGCCACCCTGTGACAAGGAAGATCAGCCTGAGGTTGAAGCTCCCACCTAGGGAAGCAGAACACTGGTGGAATTACAGAGACATGGAACCAAATCCAGCCTAACTTTGATCTTTCTGTTTTTCAAGCCAATGAAATTCATTGTTTTAATTTGATTTGGATTTTCTGTTATCTGAACATTGCCTCCACTTGATATACTATTAAAAATATAGATGGGTATATTAAAACCTGAGAATTCAAACCAGGGACCTATAACCTACTTAATGAAAATTGCAAATCAAATTTTGTACTGAGATTTTTTTATTGATGTCCTCAATATTCCAATTAGTGCAGTATGTGCTTAGTCCTGGCAACAACATATGAGATAGATAGTATCTCCATCCTATAAGGAAGGATCCTGAGACTATGCAGCCTTACAAGGCCACACAGCTAGAATGTGCAACAATGACCCAAGTCTGTTTCCCCAGTCCATCTCCCTTTCACATGGAAGAAAAGCATTGTTTATAATGGAGAATTCTGCCAATTTTCAGATCTTTAGTGTGTTCAGTGGTGCAGTGGAAGGTAATTCATTGTGATCTGCTTGCTTCACATAAGGAGTTAGTGTCTCAAAAAATCAAATAGAGTTAATATTTGATAATCTAAAAGCAGATTAATTATACTAGGATTCATTGAGATGATCTTTGCATTACCAAGGAACTTAAAATGCTTTTATTTATTTACTTATTTTATAGGCATTTCTGACACTCTGTATGGTAAATATTAATCTGCTTAATTATAGCCTTCTGAAATCTTCCTTTTATACTTTGATTTATGGTTATAGAAGGCCTTTTTAATATAAACATGTTTTCAAAAACAGTTTGAGGAGGCTGACTTTACATCAGTGTGGAAGAGTTCTTTACTTTTCAGATGAAGCCAACTAGACACCCTCCTAAGCCTTCCTGCATCAGATTTTTACAGGTGGATTTTGTTCACTGAAAGAAGAAACTTGGAAATTTTTCTCTACTAAAAAAGGGAGAAAGACCATATTAATAATATATCTGTCTGAAATATAATATTCTATAAGGCCATTACATATTTAAAATGGAATGATTTGTAATATAAATTTCCCTAAGCCTTTGTTGTGGAACGGTTCCACAAAGTTCTAAGGGATTTTTAAAGAATGTGTTTCTATTTGAAGATGTATAGTGTTATCTAGAGGACGGATATTAGAGGCAGTGGTTCTGGCTGGTGCACTACAGGAAAGCTGTGCTAATCTTCCTGCCTTCCCTCTTCAGATATGGTCCTTGACCAACAGGTGAGCTCAGGTCAGCTCAACGAGGATGTGCGCCACAGAGTCCACGAAGCACTGATGAAACAGCATCACCACCAGAATCAGAAAAAACTCACCAATAGAATCCCCATTGTTCGTTCCTTTGCTGATATTGGCAAGAAGCAATCAGAACCAAATTCCATGGATAAAAATGGTAAATGTTTCTTTATTTTACTCTTTATGTTTATATAGGTGTCTGAAATATCAAAGTGCTTCTAAATCCTTTAAAATATATTTTATTTTTAAACTGATCTATTGAAATTCAGATTGTTGTTGTAAAATTGCTTCTTTTCATATATACATATATGTGTTTATGTTTGTGTGTGTATGTATAGTTTTATTATCAAGCATTGGATTGTAGAAATTTTAACAAGAATTTAGTTTTCCTGAATGTTTTATGAAAGAATGCAAGGGAAACTTTTACCTAATAAGAAGTTATAGACTCCAAGTTATAGAAGGTACCAGACATAACTGAGCATTAGTTATCCCATACGAGGTCTTCGTCTTTGTCTCATAGTTTGAGAATGTAATATAATGCTTTGCCTTACAGTCCTAGAGTTAAAGCGAATATAATCATTATTTAGTATTTATGGAATAAATATACTGGTTTCGTGTTGCTCGTGGTCAACAATTCCATTAGAGAATACGATTGAAAAGACTCAATAGTGCACTGCTGTGGCTCTACATATATTCATCCTGATTTCCAGTTCATGGGCTCATTGCTGTTTGCACTGCTGCGTCTTCACCATCCATAGGGCCACCGCACTTATCATCTCCACACACAAACACCGAAGACACCAACCATTGTTTTCTGGCAATCATGACTTACCCCTTATGGTTGTGCTTCACGCTGTTTTATCCTTCCTGTGTATTTTGTTCCTTCTTGTTTCCATTTGGCCCTTCGTCATTTACATTAAGGAAATTGCTTATGAATTTCTTCCTATTATCTATCGTTTCCATTGCAGAGGAAAATGAAGTTACATGAGGATAACATGAATTGTTAAACTTCTGTTAGCTGTGGAAGTTTCTAAATTTAAAAGATAAATAATGAAATGTAATTTCAAATGCTTTACTAGAAAGATTCTGATTTCTACACATGGGCTAAAGTATATATATATTGTCATCCTGGATTATTTTATGTAATTTCATTACTATTTTCATGCTTTGGCAATGCCTTAAATACAAATTCATGAACATGAATTTTCCTCAGACTTTGCATTATATGGTAATTTTTACCAATTTTCATATTACTGAATTAAATATAGTACACAAACAAGTAGAATAAATATCTTAATAAATCAATGAAGATGGTACTGTTGTCTCAAAACACAGAACCAGTTCTTAATGGAAAATTATTTTTGAAATACCCATTTGATTTTTTAAAGACTCTTCAATGACTGAATGTAAATCATCGTTACACAGAAGAGTCTGTAGTTGTGCTTCTAAGTTCAATAAAAGTGTTATGAGCACATTATGGTTTACTCCAATTTGTATTTATAAATTCCACTGAACATCTTTAGAATTTATAACGTGCTTTGTATTACCTCATATATTTAAAATGCATTCATATTCTAAGTCATAATTTGCTTTAAAATATGGTATATGTAAAATAACAAAATGTAGCTCTCGTATTTCAAGACAATATACCAAACGTAGTAGTTTTACTATTCTTGCAATATTAGTATTTAGTTGGCATGATAATATTAAGAAAACAGACTTGGATATTTTATTAATTTTGACTATGGGCTTATGTCCTCATGATTCCAAAGACGTTATTAAAATACCCGCCCCTAAGAATTAACTCTTGGTGAATGCAAGCATGTTAAAAAGAAATAAATACCTGTCTTCACTTCATTACTTATACTGGAAAACAGACAATAAAATATATGTCTTATTAACGATACACATTTACTCAAAGATGCAAGGATCTTGGGCTATGAGCTAGCCATAATTTATATCACAAATTTCACTGAGGATAATATTTGCTATAAAACAATTTTATTTCAGTAAGTTCTTAAAGGAAAGAGAGTGTTAAATTTTTTATATGAGACATTTATTATAATATCATGGAAATCTGGACACACAATTTGTTACTGCTTTAAAATTCTGTTAAATATAGAAAGAGCTGATGGAATTATAGCCTTGAATCACAAGTTGACATATAGAAACATACAAATAGAAAATTTTCTGAAAGCATGTCTTTTGTCTTGTTCAGACAACTGCTTAGTTTTCCTGAAAACTAAAGTGTAATTCTGAAGTGATTCTGTCGCTTCTGTAGAGTCAGCCTTTATCTAAACATATACAGAGCCTTTAGAGGTGTACTTTAGGGTAATAAAAACTTGGAAGCATTTCTAATAAGATTCATACATCCAACTAAGTATTGTTGTAAACTATGCTGTCAAAAGTGGTCTTCTAAGTCTAGGCTTGTAACACCTCCTTATGACTCTGTTTTGCTTCCTCACATACTTTACATAAATATATATATTGAGACTTCTGAAAATATATATAGATTTCACCAATTTAGAATTAAATCTATCCAGAAGTGAATAAAGTGTGAAAGACCTTTATTACTAAGGTTCTCAATTTGTTTATGAACTCTGACAAACTCTAGGTAAACAAACATCAAAATTCATAGACATAAACATAGATTTATGGATTCTGTTTCAAAATATGCAATGGAGATTTAAATTTTGGTGCAGTAGTACAGAAAGATGCAAATGGATTTTAAAATGTACAAAATGGAATAATAATATTCTTACTATTTAAAAAATATCTTCAGGTTCCATTTATAAGTGAGATGACAGCAGTAAGAGGGAGGGGGAGACTGGTTGAAAGAAGGGGAAGGGACTAGTCAAAAGAACATGTATGAATGACCCATGGGCATGGCCAATGGTGTGGGATCAACTGTTGGAGTGAGGGAAAGGTTGGGTGGAGGGGGACAAAGGGGCAAAAATTGGTACAACCGTAATCGCATAAACAAGAAAATATTTAGAAGGAAAAACTCTCTTCAGTAGAGGATTTCATGTAAAAAGACTGACTTTTCACTTAAGATTATAGACTAGGGATTAGAGTGAAGATTTTCTAGAAACTCGAAAATAGAAAACATTTTTCTTCCTAAGCATAGAATAGAAATAACCAGTCTCTTATTTAATATTCCTTTATTTCAGAGGCAAAGCAATAGGAATTCCCTAAAAAATGAACTGATTCTTATGTAAATAAGTCTAAAAGAATGATATAGAATAAGGTTTCTACTTTCTTAATTGACTTGTTCTTTTAGCATGCTACCTTGGCTAGCAGTCCCCAGGTTTAAACATTTAGATAAGTCAATCTGAATTTCAAATATGGGTTATTCCCGGTGTAGATTTTATATATTGGTAAGACAGTAATTTCCTTGCTCCTCTCCTCCTGAAGTCTAAAATATTTTATTTATTTTTTTAGTGATTTGTGATAATTTATTCAATGTCATCTCCAAATACGACACTAGTATTTTGTGTATATTGTTTTCTTGGGGTTCAGCACATTCTCTTTAGGCTACGATGCAGGATACTATGGAGTCACCATGCATATTTCATGCCACCATGCTGTGTTTAACTTTCACTTTTCATTGAGCATCAAAACTGTGAGAATTAAATGTCTGATTCTGTTCAATAAAAAGTGACAGTTACTTTTGGCAAAACAACAGCAAAAAGTAATAGAAAAATAATATCTTCTTTAACCTTAGAACCCTGAAAAGGATATGGGTAGAAATGTCTCAAAATAAATTTATCAAGAATATTCAAATAATTCCTTGAAACTAGAAGGACTTTCTAAAAATAAAAATAAGACTTCTATGTTAAATTATCTAGAAAAAATATATCAGTATTTGTATGTGTCATTTAGGTCATGCATGCAATTATACTTTGAGACATTTGGATTACAAATCTATTATAAAATATTATTACTTTAGTGATAAGGTTTATATTTAAAAAATAATTTAGGACTCTTAGTTTTCTTAGATGCAGGGTATCTTCATTCCACTGGGTCTTTTATTGATAATTCTAGCTTGAATTCTTTTCCTTCAGACATTTTTCTTCTTCCTATTCTGAACACTTTCCAGCTGTACCTTTTATTTAAGATCTCAGAAGGAGCTGGAAAGCGGGAGGTCTCTGACCTACTTTCAGAGCCTCAGGTTACAGGAGAACATCTGGGTTTGGAAGGATGGGGCACGTGCTGGCCCTTCAGGCCACACACACTCCAGCCCGTACAACAATGTAGGTGTATGGGTGGCGGATGATTTTTATTTATGGCGTTTGGAAGTCACTTCTATTGCTTTGTAATCACTACTTTTATAAACATTGGACTTTTTATTTTCAGATACATGATGTTTTTATGTCTGCTTAGTATTCATATGCTTTCTTATTTTTTTAAACACTGTGGTATCATAAGATACCAAGAGTTTAAAGATTATCCCTCATAATGGTCTACCTTGAAGAAAAAAAGCTAGAATACCAATTCTTAGAATCACTTGAAAGAAAACAGAGTAAAAGATTCATTTAGATGAGAGAATTAAATATTGCATAATGAAGGTATTTTCCATTGTTCCCCAAATATCGGGATGACATCATTGACACAATTGATGGGTCTGTTTAGAGGCTATGTGATTGCTACTGAGTTTTGGAATGCCAAGCTTAGATTTTTAACAACAAAAATATTTCTAGTATGATGTGTTTAAATTTGTTATTTCTTATGTTACATTAACTATTTTCAGGCATAATAATTTTTTCTGGGTTTAAATATGTGCATACTTTTTATGTCTTTGAAGTGTAGCTCACTTAACACTTTCTAAATATTTAGCCTTTCTTTCATGTTTTCTATTCCCATAAATTAATGTATTGTTACACATGTATGTAACTTTGTCATTCATCTTTATATTTCTTTATTTTGCTCTGTCTTGTGTCTGTCTCTAACAGGCTCATCTCATCTCTGTACCTCCCTCATCTCCTACCCTTTGGGTACTCTAAATGCGTTGAAGTTTTCTGAGGTAGTGTACACCAGCTTGGTCTCTAGGATAATAGTAATGTACCTCCATGTCTTCATCCCAGTTTCCTTCTATTACACATGATTTCAATACTTTAAGCAGTAGCAAATAATGATAAACCTTAAGTATATATTATTCTCCTATTGATTTGAATTTGAAATTTAGAAATAGAAATAGAAATTTCTAGAAATTTAAAATAGAAATTTAAAAGCTGCTGTTTTATAATACTTATGTACATAACTTATTTAAAGAAGAAAACTTAAGGTCTTCTTAAGGGTAAGGACTTAAATGTATGAATATAATACTTAAAGATTTTTTTGACAATGTATTTTACCTTTGTGTTTCAATAAGATGTTTTAATGATACTGATATTACTGAAAGTGAAATTAGTGCTTTTGGCAGAGTCTCATGTTACCCCCCTACAACTTGACCGTAAGAGAAATGTCTATGCCAGTTTCACAATGAACCTCATGAAAAATGTATGCAGTTGCGAGAGAAGGCCAGAGCTTCCATTTCCTAGAGAGCAGTCACCTGGATTACTCTCAGGTTTCTCCTGTGCTTGCCCCACATCTTTCCTGATTTGCTTTGGAAAAATTAATTGTCTATCATAACTTTTTATTTGACTGATCTGTGATCCCTACATGGAGATCTAGAGGAAAAAATTGAATTCATGATTCAAAGGAAAATTTATTCGAGCAGTCGCTAATATGAATACTACATAATATACACTTTAATTGATAAGGTACGTGACATATTAAAATGGATAACATTAAAAATGGTGTATTCTTTGAATTTAAAGGTTTGGAAAAACAATCACATATGGTAAATATGTAGGATTATGTTAGGTTTCTCAAATGTTTACATGTAAATAGTCATGAACTCTCCCCAGTTCTTACTAATGGTGTCCATTTTTCATCAGTTTTTGAATAATTTGCCCTGAATGTAATAAGATGATTGAGTTAGTAAGTGTTTTTTTAATTGTTTTTGGATAGTCATCTTCATGCTAATAACAGATGTGATTAAACATTGCAATTGCATGACATTTACTTATAGGATATATTAATATGAACAGTGATTGATGTGTGAAATGATGGTCATGCAAGAAAGTAGACAAAAACATGCATTTTTTCAAGCATTGTGGCCTAGTGATTAGACAAATTATCATAAAATTAGCATTTATGAAGCTTCCACACATATATGTGAGTGCTAAATCCCAACTTCATGCTATTTTGTCCTGGAGGAGGAAATACTCTAGCAAATCCTTTGTTATTCCTTTAGAAAATGTATTCACTTCTGTTTGAAGGTAAAATCCTTACCTAAAAAACTGTAATTCAATGAACTACTATTCTTTTAGACATCAGTGAGAAAATAAAGGGTGCTCTTTTAAAACCCAAATTTACTGATTCTTTTTAGGTAATAGTATTTGAGGTAATGAAAGTCATTTTGAAATTCACACTCATCACCTTCTATCGAAAGACAGTGAAAATTGAAATAAACTAATGAAATTAGCATTTAGACAAAGATTATAAGTGATGACAGAATTATAAAAAAATATTCTAATTTATGAGATTTCCAGTAGTTAGTAGACTATAATTCACATGAGGATTTTAGTTTGATAGATAGATGGATAGATAATAAAATTTTAAGCTTTATTTTAAAAAGTATAAGTTTTTCAAAGTAACCCAAACCAAAATTATCAGTTTAATTTTAAAATTATATTACCTATACACTTTTCTGTGTCCTGCCAAGTTTTCAGATACTGCCTTAAAAATATACACATTTAATGCATATTTTTTCATTTTAACAAATTAATATACTTATTGAAAATAATTTTTGGAACATTCCTTAAACTTTGCAAGCCATTTGAATAGATTAAATATTTTTAACTAGTAATATTTACTACTGTTATTTAACTATTACAGCTGACCAATGAGACACCAAATTTGTGTTTTATATTCATGTATTATAGTCTGGTAGTTTTTATGCTTCCCCCCATGTATTACCATATATTCTGTGTATGTTTCTAAAATCCAAAAGAAGCAAGGATTTAATACCATTTAGTGTGTTTCCTGCTTGTTAAGTACTCTCCACTATCAATATTCATATCATTTAAAATATTTGTAGAAAATAGGCTCAAATCTCTTCCTAATCCTCAGCTTTATGAGGTAATATTTTTGTAAAATTTGCATCATATTGTAACAAGAATTTCATAGAACTATAAATCTCAAAATATATTAATATTCACAAGGCAAAATCCAAGTATTAATGTTGTAAACATATTCATGTAAGCTGAAAGTAATTTGTGAAATGTTCTATATTCAAAGAACATTTATGGAAACATAAGCTATTTAATTTTTTTAATTTTAAATTATAGCATAGTCTCTCTATAATTAAATTTCTTCAAAGTTGATTACTTTGCATTGGATTAACTCTTTTTTGTGTTTTTTTCTGACTGAATTAAATAATTGTTTTCCATGTAGTTTTATACCACCTGAAATAAATTATTATAAGAAAGCACATATATGTTTATTTAATTTTTATGCCTTGATTTTCACCACTCAATTTTACAGAATATTCAGAAAACTTAGGTTTAAATCTATCTAATGTTCTGACTTATGAAAATATGGAGAATGATGTGAAACTGGTGATTGAAGACATCTGTTAGTAGCACAACTGCATTATATAAAAGATTTTTTTAAAATTACAGTTATTGTATTGAGAATGATAAATGGCTGCTAGTGAACAGTGCACAGTCATAGCCGCACGTCGCAGTTAGAAATGGGAGAATGAAAAGAGGTGATTCTGCTTAACTCTGGTATTGTTCTAAAGTTTCTATATGTAATTTGGAATATGCTATAATCAGAATTTATGTACATGGTAAAAGGCAAATTTTTTTTAAAAAGTAATTTAAAAAAATCTTCACAATGTATTATTTTACTTTGTTTAGTGAAAGCAAAGACTATTTCAGTTCTAGAAGAATCTTAAGCCCATTACTTTCTGACAATATAACAGTATTAAAACAAAAAATGTTTTCTATTAATGAATGACCCCTGAGCAGCTTAATAGTGCACAAAGCAAAATTCTAGTAATATTTAAAAGTAAATTAGTGTTTTACATCATAGTTGGTAATTTCTAGGTAGCAATGAATAAGTAGGATTTCAGGAGAAAATTTAAAGAAATGGTTTTATTTGTAGATGCATTAGGAGTTCAGAGAAGTTCAGATGAGTACAGACTGAAGTGACTAGAGATGAGACTGGAGGTGAACTTCGAATCCAGTTGAAATGTAGGTGGGTAGAGAGAAGAATGAGGCAGACACAGGAGAGTACATTCCTGACGTCTAAGACTGATGAGAGTAAGAGCAGTAGTTTGGCATCGATTATTGTAAATATGGTCGGTCGTGGCTTTAAAGTGGGGTCATCATCACTCTTTTCACAACAAAAGGGTGGGGAGAGGTTAAGGAAGAAGAGAGATATGTGAAATTTTGCAAACCTCACTAATTTTTATCATTTAATTGCTAAACAAGGAGAGCTTACAGATAGTTGCAATTAAAAACTGTTTCATAATTAGTGAATAATGAAATTTAATTATTCTTTGCTAGCCATTGTCACCTTCCCAGCTCTACTGCCCACTTAACATCATAGTCTTCCCTATAATTGGGGAAAGACGACAAAGTAATTAAGTTTCTGGTTAGTGTTAATGGAAAATTAATACAATTCAAGTTTATTGATCTTTTCTCTGCAGACCAATATTTGTATGCTTATACAGTCAAATAGTGTGAAGCATAAAATCATATTCACAGTTTTCATACTGTGTGAGGAAAAGGTATTTCTGACTGAAGCTTTCATATAGAAATCTCTAAAAATTATGGTCGAAGTATTTTCTCTCATTAGCTTGTTTTTTTTCAGATACAATAGAAGCTATAAATATGCCATACACTTTTCAGATAAATAGTTACCCATTTTAAAAGCTATGCATTTTAAATTCTTCAGTCTGAGCTTAAATTATAACAGGTGTCTATCTTATCTTTTTTAAAAAATATATATCATCAGTATTGGATGAAATGTAAAAAATCAATGATGTTTCAAAATCATAATTAGTTTTAAATATTTTTGTAGGTAATATTTCTTCATAAGAAATAACTATTTAATTAGAGTTTTAATTTGAGAATTTGTTTATCTTTTCTTGACTGAATTCTCCTGTTTCTATCTGTAACTAATAAATGAGAATATTTTTATTGATAGAGATCTAGTTATATTGACCTTCGTGCTTACCTCATAAACTCATTAAGAAACCTATATTAGTTTAGCTTAATTCATATTTCACTCAGTATGTCTGGAATTACATAAGTAATTGTTTGTATTCTATAATAACAATCTCTTTTAGCAGGTCAGGTTGTTTCTCCACAGTCTGCTCCAGCCTCTGTTGAAAATAAAAATGATGTGAGCAGAGAAAACAGCACTGTTGACTTTAGCAAGGTAAGCTTCTCTCTCATTTAAGTAAGCTACAGTATTATTACTGGAAACTACTACACCCTTTAAAAGGTGTTGACACAATTTTTTGCATGCACAGTTTTTGTTACTTAGCCAAAGTGGGATGTTGTTATAGTGTTAGCATTTAAGTTCACATGTAACATTTTACTTGTTCACAAAACCAAATGTGTAAGTTTTATGCACAGTCTTTAGGTATGAGCCATTTGTTATAATATATCTCTCCCAGTAAAAAGAATAACTGGACTTTATAACTAATTTAACAGAAGTTTATTATTTAATATCTGTCTATTTTTTCAAAATTATTTTTTCCTCTATGGGAAAGCAAATCATATAAAGTTTTCATTGTCACGGTTCAGAGAAAGGCATTAGTGTAGGAACACACTAGAACATAGTGGAACTGAGCAAAGTTTCTAATAAAAGCATAATAAAGATGGACTATTGAGGGATATATTTAACAAGAGCTAATTCAAATGAAATCATTTACTTAAATAATTGTGAAAATAATGTAATTTTGCCTAGCAAATTGCTGACATTTTATATGTGCAGTTGTAGGCTATGGCAAACTAACACTTAAACAGGAAAGAGGAGTTTCAATACTGACCCAAAATGAAGAGAGTCAACAATTTTCTTTATCTGAGTGGCTGAAACAGTAGTAACTCAGTGTTTTCCCTCCATAAAGGCCTTAGCACTGGTGACGATTGTAACAGTGGGAAGAGGTGGTAATGGGAGGTAGCAGTAGAAGTTGACTGACTGCCTCAAGCTTCTGAAAAGTATAATAGCAATCAGCTCCTCGTTGCTGTTTCAGAATCTCTCTGCCAAAGCCTAAGTGGTCTAGGTCTGGTCTTGTGCATGCTCTCCCTCTGGTGCCTGGCGGAGTCTCTGTGCGAGCATGGTGTACCAGCTTAAGTCTGTTAATTGTGCGCGCAGGGACTGGGAGGCCAACAAAAGGGGCATACTAGTCCATGTGGGATGAAACAAAGGCAAGAAAAAGGACCTCCACACCAGCAAGAGAGAGAGGTGAGGGCATACTCGGGCTATGTTTCTATGACGGGTCAAAGCTCATTTCACTGTATGGAGGCATGTGAT
>PVKM010012658.1:0-31353 GCA_004027735.1 Carollia perspicillata | reverse complement strand
TACATGAAATGAAAAATAGACTAGTTAGAATTACCAGTATATTATATGATGCAGAAAGAAAGATAACCATACTTTAAGACATAACAATAAAAACTACCCAAAATTAAGTATAGGTTAAAAAAAAAAGACTAAAAACAAAGCCCAAAACAAATACACACACACAAAAAGCCTCATTGAATCTACAACCATATTAATCCATACAACATATGTGTGATTAGAATCCTAGAAATGTGATAGCAGTGAAATGAAAACACTATTTGAGGAAGTAATGCCTGAAAATTATCCAAATTTTATGAAAAACAAACTCCAAACAGAAACAACATAAAGAAAACCACACCAAGGCACATCATAATTTAATTTCTGAAATCAATGCCGAAAAGAAAAATTAAATAGCTAGATGTAAAAAGACACATTATCCACAGAGGAACAAAGACAGAATTACAGCAGACTGTTTTGGCATAAACCATGCAGGCCTAAAGACAATGGAATGCTATCTTTTAAGCACTGAAAGAAAAATCTACCAACTTAGCATTCTGTACCCAACAAAGATAGTTTTAAAAAATGAGGGCAAAATAAACACCATTTCAGGTAAATAAAAGATAAGGTATCTCCACTGTAAGAAATGTTTAAAAAAGTTCTTTCAGCAGAAATGAAATTATACCAGATGGGAATTTGGGTCTACAGTAAGAGCTAAAGAGCAATCCAAATGGTAAATATGTAGGTAAATATATATTTTGAAAAAACATGTTTTTTTTCTCTCCACCCTTCTAGAAAGAAATTCTATACTTCTTTATCATCTCTCCTTAGGTCAAACTCAACACCCTATACAAACCAGATTGATAAGTTCAATGAGTGAAGCTTATGTGTAATGATAGGAAACAGTGGGGACAGTGGTGGACTGGAACATCCACTACTCAGCTTCTGCCGATTGTGGCTGGGAAGAAATTGAGCACGACTCTTCCTTTGTGTTAATGTAGTCAACTAATTAAACTCAACCCAAACCAAAAAACCCCCTCTGTATATATTATACCTATGGGCTCTATTTGGCTTTGGGCTACCGGAATACAATTACTATTTTAGATATTTTTCACTTGTGCTGTCATGTGAACATCTACTCAGTGGGTATCTCTGTTATATGTACTAAAATGTATTATAATTCTTTGTTTATTAGCTCTCTAATTAGGTTAAAACTGTTCATGGGAATGAGCTATGTCTTTTTATATTCCAAGTGATTGGTCCATAGATTAGCCTGGCAGAGGAAGCATATAACAAATCCTTATTAAGTTGGAGGTTAGTTTAATGTATTATTTTCTGAAATGAGCTCACACTACCTGCATCTCAGAGAACTGCGGAAAGATTTAGGAGATAAGCACTTGACTAAAATTTTGGTTGAATACTCTGGAAATGCATCAAAATAATGTGGTTTACATTCTTTTATTCAGTGGATGAATCTACCCCTATGGATGTGTTCTGTGAGAATCAGCAGTATGAGCATTAAAGCAATGTGGTATTTTGGTAGCTGCAGTCTTATTTCAATACCTTTATTTCTGGCATAAAGAGAGAAACCACAGAGCTTGTTCCTCATAGTCTCCAGGAAATTCCTCTCCTAATGTAACAGATGCATTTGTTACTGGGCTACTTTCTATCTAAGTATTAACCAAGGTATAGCTGGGATCTCTCATTTTATTCTTCCTTGGATTTGCTTTTCATCCCACCTTCTGTACCTGTCCCCCATTGTTATAAAACCTAACCAGTGCGGGGGAGGTCCTAGTGCTTGCAGCCTACCAGGCAAATCTCCAAAGACAGAGTTCGGTGGAAAAGAAAAGAATCTTGTATTTAATGGAAAGTTCCTACCTAAAATATCTGGGAGACAAAAGTAAGTGGAAAGAAAAAGTCAGAGTATGACATCAAAAATAGCTTTTTAAATATTTGTCATTTCAACTACTACATAAGTTCAAGAACAGAAAATAACACAAGAACAAAAATCTGTTCACAGTGCTGACTATTGACACCACAGTCTTTGGAAATGACGGCACGTTTCTGCCTGAAAGCTCATTTTCTCGGAGACAACCACAGAAAAGCACCCTGTCACCATCCTCTGCCAACTCAGTTCAAGGTTGTGCCAGGAAACTCTCTTCCCACCCAAACGTATCATCAACGTGGGTGGCTTAGCTGGTCTCCAGGCGCTGTCCAGATTCAAGCATCTTTCACAGTCTGAGCCCCCAGGCCTCTGCTCACAGGCTTGCACTGGTCCCTGTTGGCAGGCCTCCTGGTGACCGCTGACACGGCTCCCACTTGGAGGTAGGAAAAAGAACCAACTTACTTTTGCTTCTTGGTGTGCTCCGTTTAAAAGTCCTCTCCCAGAATCCCATGTGCCTGAAGCCAGTGGGCGTGTTCAGCCTTCCAGCCAATGGGGGCCCGTGATGGCCCTGTTTGCTTTTGCTTTTTCAGCTGGCATGTTTAGCAAAAGGGCAAAGTCTCCAGCCACGCATGCTCTGTACCAGCTCCCTGCTCCAGTGGCTCTTCCCTTGACAGGGAGGGCAAGCCTCTTCTGACCTTCCATTTCGCCTCCGGACTTTCTCCCCGTCCCCTGCCTTCCCTTGGTGATTTGGCCTGACCCCTCTGTCACACCACCCCAACACACACATTTTATGGCATCCCACACATCTTGGTCTCACCATCAAAAAACCAAGTGAACAATGTGCATCATTCTTTCGAAGCTGCTCCAGTTCTCAGAGTAGTAAACACAAATACTGGTGGTAGTCAGTACATTGAGTACTTACTTGCCTCATTATATGCCATCATGATGTCTAATGCTCACAGTAATCCTACATGATAATACTTAATCCCTATCTCACAGATAATAAGACTGAAGCCCAAGTTTTCACAACTCATGTGTTCTAAAACTGGATTTTGTGTTTTTTTACTTTCTATACCATTGCCTCTCAAAGCATCATCATCTTAATGTTTGTTGGAAATATATCATCTTAGGTCCCACTTGGGACTGTGAGTCAGAACCTGCACTTTGGTCTGATCCCAGCAGACTTGTATGTGCATTACATTTTGAGAAATGCTAGTCCACACAGTACTACTTCCTGTTGGGTACACACTTCTTGATAGTGCTCATACTCTCTGTGGCTGGGAGCCCCAACACACTTTCCTGTCTACCCAACTTTCTCTTCAGGAGTGATCTAAGTGGCAAGCAAGATTCTTGCTCACAGAATTCCATTGTACTGACATGAATGCTCATCCCAAGGTCTCTCCCTTCCTCACCCCAAGACTTCTCCCTTCTTCTCATCTGTCATCATGGTGCATGTTCCACATTTGGACACAGCTCACAGAAGTGAACAAGGAAGGCCAGGAGGTTTGCAGAGACGTGGATGAGCCATGGGGCTTGCTTGGGGCACCAGTGCCCTAAACAATGGAGAGTTCCAACTTCTGACTGATATGGCAAGTTCACCGACTAATAATTTCTCCCAGTGGCTGCTTCTGACCCTGTGCAGGCCACAGGGAAGTGCTGTGGATGAGAGGGCAAGGGAACCTTCACAGGAAACACCCATCAAGCAAGAATCTCGGCCGAACTGGAGGCATGAAGTAGTTATGAGAACAGAGTATCCGTATGGGTACATGGATGCTGGTAACTTTATTAAAGGTTATTTTTACACTGATACTACTCACAAGCAGAAGTCTAACCACTACGTACACATTTTATGGGGTCCAAAAGACTGTGGAACTGATTCATTGTAAAAATGGGCTCTCAAAATACTGCAGGAGGTCAAAGTTGTTGGCTGGTCAATGAAAAATAATTTTTCCAGTTCAAGTATCTCATACATATTTGCTTTAGTATGTCACTGGTGACAAAGGGTGCTTTATGACATTCTTATAAGGACTATTGTGATGTTAATAAATAATATATTTTCTTCTTTCCAAAGGCTAGAGCGATTTTGTTTGCCAGTTCTGTCTGGAGAAACCTTTTGTCTTCCTCACCACCTGTCTGTGGGGGTCTGAGTTAAGCAGAATGGGCTGCTGTGGAGTGACGGGAGGAATTCTTTCCTCTTGAGATGCGGTTGGGGCTGAATGCTGGGACAGAGGCCAAGTTCTCTGCCAACAGAGACTGCAGCATGGTCATTAATATTGTTGTAACTTTGTTTTCCACGTTGAATGAACAGAAACACTTAGCAGAAATAATGTTTTGTAGAAGCAGCATGACGTAGCTGACCAGAACCCTGTTTCTGGGCACTAATCCACCTGAATAGCAAAGGGACATTTTTCACAGGGTTCCTGCATTCATAAGATTAGAAAGTTATGGGAATTATCATTATCCCAGAATCAAAGTGCTCAAAGGGGGCGCCGTAAGATCATTTTATGTATTTTCTTCAAAGGCAAACATCCAAATTTTCGCAGAGATGAGAGGCAGCAAGGTATAATGAAAAGAACAAAGCTGTAGGCTGATGTCAATCTTGGAATAAATCTTAGTTCTATTATTTATTAACATGACTTTGAGGAAATTGTTCGACCCCTCTGATTTTTAATTTTCTCATATTAAAAAATGAGGAAATAGAAGCTTTTGCACTTTTGATACTTAAAACATGGCTGCAAGTTGATTAGTGAAGCAATTCACTTAATAGGTGAGGGATACTGTTTTCATACAAGTTTTGCTTCTTAGACACACTAAGAAGCAAAATTTAAATTCTAGCATGTCATCCATGTTAATTTTTCTTTGCAAGTGAACATGTAGTCAGCCCGTCCAGCTGAGATTTGGCTGAGGTGAAAGATTTAGCATTTTAAACATGCCTAGTAGTTTTCATCTTTTCCTGGATTATACTGCTTGTGAGACTCCTATTACGAATATACATGCCTTTATTTTTCTATTTTCAATCATTTTAATAGGAAAAATGAATTGCAATGAAATATCCAAATAACTGCACAAATATTGAACATTATTTGGATTACTCTATCCACAGAAGTTATTTATTGGGATAGTTACTGTTAGCTGTTGCTCTGAAGAATTCTCCAAACCTCAGTCACTTAGTTTATCTTTTTTGCTCACATAGAGTCCAATGGGGATGATCTTGCATGGGTAGCTCTTCTCCAAGATGAGGCTCAGGGGCCCTGGCATGTTCCCTGAGTGGTTCCACCACCAATTAAGGCCTCCTTGGGAGACCTCTGCTGCATCTGCTATATTCAGCCAGCTGATGAGTAAAGAGAAAGAATAAAGAGAATCTATTTCATAGGTCTTTTAAGGGCCAAAACTATAAGTATGTACATCATATCTGTTCATAGCCCATTGGCCATCAAACAAGTTCCCATTTAGATGCAAGAGGACTGGGAGATGCGGTTTTCCTGTTTGCCCAGGAGAGAAACAAAATCACACTGCCTGTGCCACACAGCATTGCTGCCCCAACTGAATCGTAGCTGGCAGGCATCCCCAGGGGGGTCTCTCAAAAAGTCTGGTCATCAAATGATGTACAAAAGGGTGGTTTTGGTGTACAGTAAACACACTATAGCCATCCACACACGATATTTGACAATTAAATGTATGGAAGTTGTGGAATAGGTGCATATCAACCTCTACACATTATATCCACTCCTGAGCTGTTGGGATGAGTCAGTGAGATGTTTCTGTGACCGTGCCTAGCACAGGCTCAGCACTGACCAGTGGCTGTTCTCAGAGTGTTGCAACCAGACCGGCATCATTGGCACCACCTTGGAACTTGTCAGAAATACTCTCCTGGGTTTCACCCCAGACCCACTGAATCAGAAACTCTGGGGGTGGGTGGACCATCTGTGTTTTAGCAAATCTTTTCATGTGATTCTGATGCAATGAAGTCTGAGAACGACTGACACAGACATTGGTTTTCTTTTCTTTAAAGGAATCTCTTCAAAGAAAATAGCTTCTTCCCCAGTCTCCTTTAGTGCACTTTTCTGATGATAAATGGATTCCAGCTAGTCTGAAATTTCATACATGTTGCCAAACTTAATTTTTCTACTGAGTTTAATAACATAATTTTGAATTGTCCTCATAGAAATAGTAAAACATCTGACCACCACTCTTCCTATACTTCTCCATCAATGTCAAGACCATTCAGCCATCTGTAAGTCTTTTCTTCTTTTGGCTCAGTTAAAACTTTTTTGATATGTCTACCGGTTTTCACATATGAACTTCTATTTTCTTGTGGCTTTTTGTGTGTGAAAAATGGCACATTATAATAATTTCATACCTGGCAAAGTTTCCATTGACTTTTATTTTTCCAATACTCTTTGTCGAATAAGAATGTGTACTATGTCAGAATACCTCAGGAAAATAAGGATTTCTTTACAAAGCTCAGAATGTTAATTTATCCCAGTGACATAGTGTTATCTAAAAATGATCACTCATACCATCGCAATCAATACTTTCTTTCAAGAACATAGGAGTGATACTTATTATTATGATCACTATTTGTATACAAATATTTTATTTTTTAAATCTTTCATAAATTAGTATGCAATTACTGGTTTTATGTGCTAAATCACACACCTATGTTTTGTGATGAGGGTAAGGGCCTTGTTTGTTAAAAGAAGAAGGAGGCCCTGGCTGGTGTAGCTCAGTGGATTGAGCTCGGGCTGCAAACCACAGGGTCGCCAGTTCGATTCCCAGTCAGGGCACATGCCTGGGTTGCGAGCCAGATCCCCAGTGGGGGCCACGTGAGAGGCAACCACACATTGACGTTTCTGTCTCTCTTTCTCCCTCCCTTCCCCTCTCTAAAAATAAATAAATAAAATCTTAAAAGAAGAAGAAGAAGAAGCAGGAGAAGAAGTAGAACAACAACAACAAGAACATGAGTGAAATTAATAGAAACAATTGAAAAAGCTGTTTGGGACACTAGAAAAGTAGTAAATCCTTATGAGTTTAATAACTTGAAAGGTATTTGATTTGAATGAAAATTTGCTGAGGCATATAATAAATTACAATTTTTTAACCAGCTCAAAGATTAGTCATTTTTCTTCTGGGCCAATAGTGAGACTTTCTCCCTTTTCCTTGAAGAGAAAAGTAAGAGATAATGATATCATGTGTACATTTACAAAAGGCACTTGAACATACAAAAATGAATAACAAAGAAAAATAACCTCAGAAAGAAGATGGCATGTCACACTACCTTGAGCAGATCCTCTGGGAATATCTTGACAAGATTTTCAACTTCTCCTTTTCTTTAATTTTATCTGCATCTCAAAAGCAGAACTTTCTAAAACCTACTATCTTCTGGGAATGACTCATAATTTGTCCTGGGTCTTCCATCCTGGTGTGCCCTAGGATTCAAATCCTCACAAATGAGTAGATACTTTAAAACGGACACTCAAGAATTGAACAGGGACCTGTTTGATGTAAATTTGGGAGGACTGACTTATCCAGAGACCTGGGGGCCATGCGTCCCTGCTTCCCTACAATCCACATACCAGTTTCCTGCCCACTCTGTTCTTTCGCTTAGTAGGTTTCTGGGTAATGTCATTTAATAGTTGAAATTGCCATTTCAGACAAATTACTCATTTACACATTCACATTAGAAGTTTTGCTCACCAGTTTCATCACAGCTGGCTTAATGAACAATGTAAAGTTTTAAATCTCTCCTGTGACAACATTTAAATTTGTTATGCTTTTGTCTGTGAGTGTAATTAACACAGTGTGCTTGGTATCACTTCATTCTTAAAAAGTGAAGCAGAAACAGATGAAGTGTATTCATAGACTCATCAGCCAATGAATAGATTAAAGAGGCCACGGACTTAGTAGGGAAAAGTCAGCCAGACTTAGGAACATCTAGGAAAGAAGGGACATCTCCAGGAAATGTAGGAGCTTTCGAACTTGGTGCTGGCCACTTGAAAACTGTTTTGATTTGGACTCAATGACCCCATGGCAGTGGGGGACATGGAAAAAAGGGCAGAAAATAAAATTCTACTAAAACACTTCAATCCAGGGAATTCAGTTTTCAGAACAAAGAAGAAAAATGAAATGCAAAGCTTAAGGGCTATAGATTCATTTCTCTGCATTTTCTTGTGAGCCTGGGCGGTACATTTCCTTGATTGTGAAATATCAGAGACTCTTGGGCATGTATCTAACATAAGACATCGGTGAGGCAGAACAAATCTGCGTGGTCTTGAGTATGTAAACAGGAGCAGCATAGTGGGAAGAGCTATGGTTGTTTTGCCATCCGATTTTCACCACCCAGATTTCAGAGACTAGGAGACCTGACTTGGGCCCGATGGAAGTCCTGTGGTCCACAGCAGCTCAGCTGGGGTGAGCGAGGCACAGCAGGGGAAATGGCTTCACCAATTCTTTTCTTCAGAGAATCTAAAGGTACATTCACTCGTTACATAGGAGACATTTCTTTGGTTTTTCGCGGATGCACAACCAAATAGAGTTCTTCAAAAATTCAGATCCAAAATCCCTTTTCAAGACAATTAAAATATATTACTAAAAGGTTCCCTGGATATTCATGACGGAATGCTACTTTGGTGCTGCGGATGCTTTTCTCCAGAGCCTAATGTGCCAGCATTTTCCAGCCATAATTTTGTTTCCATTTATCATACACTTTTCTCCTTCCTGCACCTCTGTGAATTTTGTTGATGTATTTAATCTATGTGTGTGTGAAGGTGAGATCTTGGCTTCACTGTTTAGAGAGGGAAGGTGATACAGTCTCCATGGATAAGAAAGAAGGGAGGGCAGGCACGAGAGAAGGGAAGAATAAACAGGATCAAGGGATAATAAATCAGTTGTTTCAATCATCTTATCAGACAGTTCCTATTTCTGAACCGTCTCCTCAGCTGTAGCCCATCTGGAAAGACTGAAGAAATGAGTTCACAGAGAACTTTGAGCTTTGTTTTTGCTGAGTTGATTTTTCTGTTATATATATAAGACCAGTATATATATTTACGTATTAATATTTGAGGTTATGCATTTAATTTATAAGACAGTCACCTGACTGTCTAGATCCCTTTGTAATTTAGACTATACTTTTCAAACTACCTGTAGCAAAGGTCCATTTTTTATATTTCCAGCAAGTCAAATCTGATATTTTTGTAAAATATAGTAAAAATGAATGACAAGAAAAATTAAATTAAAAAAATCACAAATCATGAAAAATGCAAACCTCTAGTGTTTAATATTAAACAGGCAAAAAATTACCTGTCGAACTGCAGTAAAAGTTTCTAAATGCGTATTCTCAGTTTCTGTGCTTAACTATGGCAGGACGGTAGCAGTCAGCTCAGGGCCACACTGTCCTTCCAGGACCCTCTGAGTAGCACGAGTTTAGATGGTTCTGTGCTGAGGAACAAAAAGATGATCATAGTTTAGAGTAAGTTCAGAGCCATTAACATACTATTGAAATACAGACAGTCTGATCAATACTAGTATTTTTCAAATAATTTCATTTCCTTATATATATTCTTTCCTTTTGAAAGAAAACATTTAATTGTATGGGCACTATTGATCTATAAAAATCACTGACTTGTTTGTTTAAGTAAAATAAATTATATACATGGAGTATCTCTGGTATCATATGGAGCCCATTTGTTCTCAAACAGTAGAAAAATGAATCTATTTTAACACTGAAATAATTTTAAGGATGAAACTGTTTCTAAAATATAAATAAGGGTGTGCTAATCTGAAACACACACACAGCTAACTGGCAGGATACACACATTCGTGCGTCCATGTTATTTCTTTCCATTGCTCTTTCTTTACCTAAAAATAATAAATTGATATGGACTGTTGCCCAATCCGGAGTGACTGAAGTAGCATGACTCGCATACAGCCAGGAATCTTGTGGAAAGCGGAAAAGGTTCTAAAGTGAATTGCATGTTTTCATCCTAGACATTGACCGATTCCCACAGATCCCAAGTTGCCCAAACAAACTTCCCGTGCACAGGCTGGAATTTATGCCCATAAAAACAGTAAGTCGAAATGGATGCTGGAGTCACAAAGATATTCTCCTGCAATAAATTTATTATTTGCGAAGCAGAATTTCTTCTTTAACAACAAATGCAGAGCAGAACTATTGCTTATCATCCCCACATGGAGTACGTGGTGAAAGCACTGCGGGCTGTGGAAGTCGTATTTATCACTATCATGTGTTTTCCTTTGCTGTGACTATCACAGGGAATTTTTCTGGGAAGGTATTACTTACAAGACCCTATGGTTTGACATCTAGCTTTGTGATTCTGTTTCAATAGTAGTTTATTACTGGAACATCTTTTTTTCTTTCTTTCTAGGTTTCACTTTAGGAAAACGTTGCACTCAAGTGATAATATTCTAGGGATCACTCTGTAATTGAACCATGTGAATTCATTGGTTGGTAAGCCTGGGTTCTTAAGAAATGACAAGTCAGTAAATTCTGGGTGGTGAGCATGAAAAGAGCTCACATCAATATGTCATTTAAAAATGGAACTAAAGTCCACTGAGTGGCAACAAATGGACATGAATTGGCTTTGAGATGGTCAGTGAGAGGAGCTGGCTCTCTTAAGGCTGAACTAGAGGCAGGGACAGAATGTCAGGGCTGGGTGGGGACGCGGTTTGTGGGTCTGGGTGCACCAAGGCTTGGAGTGGAACTTTTGATTCTGCACTTTGGACACAGGCTGCTGAAACCTGTAGAAATGTGCCCTGTTCAAAATTGTTTCCCTGCCAAAAGGGGCCCTCCCCGTGTTCCGGAATGGCTCACACCATCCAGTTTTGTCAAAATCTGTGTTCTGAGAGAAGACGATTCCTGGACGGCACCGTCATTCTCTCTGTTTCCGTTTTTGACCCCAGGGAGCACCAGTTAGACTGGCATCTGATTTGCCCTCTTTTGGTACCTTCTGAGTCTTTGCCTTTTGTTTCTGTTTGCCCGCCTATACTTGTGAATATACAGCCCCTAGTTGGTTACTTTCTAAGTGCCAGTTGTGATTCATATTTCCACAGCAATGATGCCAGCTGCTTTGATTTTAGAAACTATCAGAAACAGCCCCTAGCCAAGAGGAAGGGAGTGAGGACTAGTCCTGAGTAATTGGTAAACAATGATTGTTTTGTTAGCTTCCTTTTCCTTTTGCCTCCTGGAAAATACAGACCTACTCTGCGACCAGGTCGATGTTCCAGATGAACCTGGAAGGATGACCTTGAATTCCAATGCTTCATTTTTCTCTACGGGCCCAAAATTAGGGAGTTTTAGGAGGCTTGGGATCAGGTTCTACACTGACTCTGGACTGTTCTTCAAATGGAAAAACAAGAGGAGAATAGGGCCCATTAATTATCTTCATCACTTTCTTACAAGGTATTAAGTAACATCATTTTTGGACTATTATGAAGAAGATGGGGAAATTCATTTTTCAAGGCCAGCAGGGCTGGTTCCTGTGAGCAGGCCTAGGTGAGCACATACAACCCTGCTCTGCTGGACCGGTGATGCTTCCGGATGATGACAAACTTTTCCAGGATCTGATGATAAGAGCTGAGTGCAGAGGGCATCACTAGATTAAGTAGATGATGGTTATGGTAACAATGACCAGTCAGCCATAACATGGTCATTGAGCCTTTGCTCTGTGACAGGCTCTCTGTTGGGTGCTAGACAGTACTAGGTCTTCAGTGTATTCTGAACTCTTTAAAATAATTTTTGTTATCTTATTAGCACTTAGAAGTCAACTTCTAGGGAATGTGGTCAAAGAATTCCGTAGAACTCCCCACAGTGGGCAAAATTTTGATTTGATTGGTGATCTACTATCTCTGTCTTTCTGTTTTCTCTCTCTCACACACCCCACCCTGCATACTCCTCATTCTAACTACTTACTGAGGTTGCAATGGGAGGAACAATATTGTCATATTACCATTACTTCAGTGAATTTTAAATTATTAGTTATGAGGCCTCTTCATTTCATGTCCAAATAAGCAGAAATATTTTGATTTAGACTTTGTTGAAGTAATGTTTCAAGGTGGTAAATATTGGTTATTCAGTTCAGGAGAAATAATAAAGAGCATATTGTGTTTTACTGCTGGGGTGTCCAAGTTGTAGAATTATAGAAACCCAAAGAAGGAAATATCTTTAAGGGAAGCTCTCCCTGAAAACCTATCAAGTTATAAATTTGAAGAGTGCTAAATGGCTTCTGGTAAAGCCACATCATTAAAAAGGTTTATCACTTAACAATGTTAGCACATGGAATGCTTTAATTCTGTGGTCACTGCAGCCAACAACTCTCAGGTTTTCTAGACAACTACACAAATGTTTTCTTTTACTGTGATATTTAATGTATTCTATCTTCATTCTGAAGGTTTTTCTCATGCTTCCACATCTGAAACAATTCAATGCTATCTGTATTTGAACTCTTTCCTGGTTAGCAAGCTGGCTCTTGGTGATGTATCACATACAGTGGTTTCTGTGATGTGGTTTGCTGACCACAGGAAGATGAATGAAGATCACAGTCATGTTAAGTTGAGGACTATGGTCAGACTTAAACCATTATTCTTGAGGTGTATGGCTGTTAATTTATCAATGTCTCATTTTTAAGAATGAAATCTTCTCAAAGTTGTTGTACACTCTGTGGATGTACGTCAAATGAAGTATAATGTTATATTCTCTCATAACATCATACATAAGAATGTATTGCTTTGAGAATGAAATAAACTGACAAGCTGGGTGGATCCCGAGAGAGAAAGTCATAACAACCACATGAGGGAGTTCGCTCAGAGATCTGGAAGGCTGTGACTCCTCCCACATCCCCCTGCAGCCCCGTAGCTGTGGGGCAGAGCTCAGAATTCATCTAAATGATGCACATCAAGAGTTTCTCATTCCTGGTGATTGGATCCAAGATGGTTGAGGAGCAAATGGAAGCTACACTAACTTCCTCCCAGGACCAATCTGGAATTACAACTAAATTGTAGAGAAATCATCCAGAATAAATAAGCGAGCACTTATAACCAAGGACAGACAAAAGAAATCACTTCACCACAATGTGACTGGTGGGGAGTGCGAGGAGGTGCTAGAGGGCTGGCTGGGCTCCCACGGGTGGCAGCTGAAGTGTCGGAGGGATACTTCAGCAGCCAGGGGGTTTCCCCTGAGAAGTGTGGGGTCTAAACCCAAAGCAGGGCTCCTGAGTCTAGAGCACCAGAGCAGGAAAGTAACCCAGATAACACCTAGCTGTGAAAAGCAGCAGGGTTTCTGTCTTCCAAGAAGAGATGGCTAGAGACACAGAGAGCCCCTTAAAGGGTCAAAGCACAAAATTTCGTTTGTAGCCACTTACCCTGGGTGTTGGCAAAGGGAGGGCAGAGTGGACTAGACATGCTTGAGGAGAGTCTGGGGTTGGTGGCTCTGGGGAGAGAACTGAAGGAACAGCCACCAGGATCTCTGTGCTGAGTCATTCCCCATACAGATACAGCAGGAGCCGATACTTTCAGGCAGAGCACTCCTCTCCAAGTGGCATCAGCCTGAGGGGAAACCAGAGTCCTGCCCCCAGAAATTACTCTGCCCTGCCCTGTGCTGCTTAAGCTAGGCTGCTGATCGAAGCTTGATAAGGTTAATAACTGATCAGCATAATGACTAATTAGTTTAAAACTAAGAAAATACAGAGTAGTTGAAATGGAAAGACAAAGAAAGAGACCACAAATGAAAGAACAAGTGAATTCTCCAGAGGAACTAGATAAAATGGAGGCAAGTAATTTATTAGACAGAGATTTTAGCATAATGATTATAAGAATACTCAACAGCATGAAAAAACATAGAAACCAAAAAAAGAAATAGTCAGAAAAAAATGAATGCAATATCTGAGATAAATAATACACTGAAAGTAATAAACAGAAGGATCAATGAAGCAGAGGATAGAATCAATGTTTTGGAAGATAAAGTAGAAAAAAAAAACACCCAGGCAGAGCAGCAAAAAAAAAAAAAAAAAAATTCCAAAATGAGAAGAACTCACAAAACATTTTGGACAACATGAAGCATAACAATGTCCACATCATAGGAACACCAGAAGGAGACAAGAGCAAGCAAGGATCGAGAACCTATTTGAAGAAATAATGACTAAAAGTTTCCTTAATCTGGTAAAGAAAAAAAGTTGCATGAGTCCAGAAAGCTCAGAGAGTCCCAACCAAGTTGGGCACAAAGAAGCCTACACCTAGACACATCATAATTAAAATGGCAAGGTTTAAAGATAAGGAGAGAATCCTAAAAGCTACAAGAGAAAAGCAGGGAGTTACCTACAAGGGAGCACCAATTATACTGGCATCTGATTACTCAACAGAAACATTTCAGGCTAGAAGGGAGTGACATGAAATATTCAAGGTGATGAAAAGCAAGGACCTACAACTAAGTTTACTCTACCCATCAAGGCTAACATTTAAAATTGAAGGAGAAATAAAGATCTTTCTAGACAAGAAAAAGTAAAGCAGTTTGTTAACACCAAACCAATACTACAACAAATGTTAAAGGGCTTGCTTTAAGAAGAGGAATAAAAAGATAAATAAATAAAAAAGGGCAGAGAAAAACAGTCTAACAATAAAATGGCACTACACGTGTATCTATCAATAATCACCTTAAGGATAAATGGCTTACATGTAAGTGGATTAAATGCTCAGACCAAAAGACACAGGGTAACTGAACAGATAAGAAAATAAGACCCATATATATGCTACCTCCAAGAAACCCATCTCAGATTGAAAGATAAACACAGACTAAAAGTTAAGGTTTGGAAAAAGGTATTTCATGTAAATCAAGGGGAATAAAAAGCTGGGTAGCAGTACTTATGTCTGACAAAATAGACTTTAGAACCAAGGCTATAGTAAGAGACAAAGAAGGACACTACATAATGATAAAGAGAAAATCCAACAGGAGGATTTAACCCTAGAAAACATTTACTCACCCAACATAGGAGTACCTAAATATGTAAAGCAAATGTTGATGGAAATAAAGGGAAAGATAAACAGAAATACAGTCATAGTCAGGAATTTTAACACATCATTGACTTCCATGAATAGATTTTCCAGGCAGAAAATCAACAAGGAGACAGCAGCCTCAAATGACACATTAGATCAAATGGATTTAATTGATGTCTTCAGAGCATTTCATCTCTAAGCAGCAGAATACACATTCTTTTCAAGTGCACATGGAACATTTTCTAGGATAGGCCACATTTTGGGACACAAAACAAGTCTCAGTAAATTTAAGAAGATTGAAATCATATCAAACATCTTCTCTGAACACAATGCTATGAAACTAGAAATCAATAGTGTAGGAGACCATTCTGCCTGGTGGCGTGGGCCCAGCCCCTAGTGGCAAACATTTATTACAAAGTAACTTCCTAAAACCCATGCTAAACCTTCCAAGGATGAGTGTAACTGGTTCAACTACTTTTGCCTTTTCATTTGCAAATATCACTCTGTTGTGATGTGATTAGCAGCATTGACTCCTTTGTTTTCTGTAAAAGGTAACCACCTAAAGCAACCTGTGCATAGAAAATGAGGACCATCATGTAATGTGTCCAGAGATAGAAATAAAGGCCGGTCATGGCAGAGGCCAAGGCTTTTGTTCCCCTTGAGAGAAAAGCCATGCTGTCCCTCTTCCTCCACCAGACTCAGTAGTCCATGTGAATGTCTCATTTCATCCATAATGACGTGGACACTGCGGGCCAGTGTCCACGTCAAATAGCAAGAAGAACACTGAAAAACACACAAACACATGGAAGCTAAATAACATATTATTAAACAACGAATGTCTTAACAACAAGATCGAGGAAGAAATCAAAAGATACATTGAAAGTAATGAAAATGAGGACACAACAATCCAAAATATGTGGGACACTGGGAAAGCGATCCTAAAGGAGATTCATGGGATTATAGACCTATCTCAAAAAAGAAGAAAAAGCTCAAATAATTGATCTAACTTTACACTTAAAAGAACTTGAAAAAGAACCAAAAACAAAGCCCAAAGTGAGTAGATGGAAGGAAATAATGAAGATCAGAGTAGAAATAAACAAAATACAGTCTAAAAAATGATACAAAAGATCAATGAATTGAAGAGCTGGTTCTTTGAAACAATAAACAAGATTGACAAACCTTTAACCAGACTCATCAAGAAAAAAAGAGAAAGGACACAAGTAAATAAAATCAGAAATGAAAGGTGAAATAACAACTAACACCAAAAAAGTATAAAGGATTGTAATAACATGTTGATACAATTACATGTCAACAAATTGGACAACATGGACAAAATAGACAAATGCCTAGAAAAATGCAATCTTCCAAAAATATATCAGGAAGAATCAGAGAATCTGAATAGACAGATTATATGTAATGAAACTGAAGTTGTAATAAAAAAACAAAAAACAAAAAAAAAACCAACAAACAAAAGCCATGGACCAGATGGCTTCATAGGTAAATTTTACCAAACATCCCAAGAAAATAACACCTCTCCTTCTCAAACTATTTCAAAAAATTCAAGAGAAAGGAAGGCTCCCAGACTCATTTTGTGAAGCCAGCATCATCCTAATTATAATACCAGATAAAGACACTATGAAGAAAGAAAATTTTAGGCCAATATTCCTGATGAACATAGATGCTAAAATCTCAACAACACATTAGCAAACTGAATACAGCAATGCATCAGAAAGATCACACACCATGATCAAGTGGCATTTATTACAGGGATGCAAGTTTAGTACGCATTCACAAATCAATAAATGTGATTTACCACATAAACAAAATGAGGGATAAAAATCACATGATCATATCAATAGATGCAGAAAAAGCATTTGATAAAATCCAGCATCCATTTATGGTCAAAACTCTTAGCAAAGTGGGAATAAAGGGAATGTACTTAAACATAATAAAGGCCATATGTGACAGACCCATGGCCAGCATCACATTCAATGAGCAAGATCTACATACATTCCCTTTAAGGTTGGGAACGAGGCAGGGATGTCTGCTTTCAGTTCTATTCTTCAACATAGTACTGGAAGTCCTACCCACAACAGACAAAAAGAAGAAGTAAAAGGCATCCTAATTGAAAAGGAGAAAGTAAAAACTGTCTTTATTTGCAGATGACATGATACTGAATCTAGAGAACCCCAAAGATTTCACCAAGAAACTATTAGAACTGATCAATGAACTCAGCAAGTAGCAGTATACAAAATTAATACCCAGAAATCAGTTGCCTTTTTATGTGCCAATAAAGAAACAACAGAAAGGGAAATTAAGAAAACAATCCCATTCACAATTGTTACAAAAAATAAAATAAAATGCCTAGGAATAAACCTAACCAAGAATGTAAAACATCTGTACCCAGAAAATTAAAAGACTCTGAAGAAAGAAATTAAAGAAGATACGAATAAGTGGAAGCACATACTAAATTCATGGATAGGGAGAGTTAACATCATTAAAATGTGCATTCTACCCAAAGCAATCTATAGAATCAATACAATTCATATCAATATTCCAATGATGTATTCCAACAAAACTAGAACAAATATTCTAAAAATTTCTATGGAAACACAAAGGCTCTGAATAGCAATAGTGATCCTGAGAAAGAACAACAAAGTTGGAGGAGTCATACTACCTAATATCCAAATATGCTACAAAGCCATAGTCATCAAAACAGCCTGGTACTGGCATAAAAATAGACACATAGATCAATGGAACAGAACAGAAAGCCCAGAAATAAACCCACACATTTATAGTCAATTAATATTTGATAGAGGAAGCAAGCTCATACAATGGGCTAAAGATAGTGTATTCAATAAATTTGTTGGGAAAAATGGACAGATATGTGCAGAAAAACAAAACTGGATCATTGTCTTATACCACACACAAGAATAAAATCAAAATGGATCAAAGACTTAAATGTTACACCCCAAACCATAAAAATCCTAGAAGAAAACTTGGGCAGCAAAATCTCAGACTTTACTTGTAGAAATTTTTTACCAGCTACATCTCCCCAGGCAGGGTAAACAAAAGAATAAAATAAGCAAATGGGATTTCATCAAACTAAAAAGTTTTTGCACAGCAATGGATATCATCAACAAAATAAAGAAACAACCCACAGAATGGGAGAACACGTTCATCATATTCATCATGATAAGGGGTTAACATCCAAAATTTATAAAGCACTTACAAAACTCAACACTAAAAACTGAAACAACTCAATTTAAAAGTGAGCAAAGGAGCTGAATAGTCACTTGTCCGAAGAGGACATACAGATGGCCAATAGACATATGAAAAGAGACTCAACATCACTAATCATCAGAGAAATGCAAATTAAAACCACAATGAGATACCATCTCACACCTGTCAGAATGGCTATCATCAATAAAGCTATAAATAACAAGTGCTGTGGAGGATGTGGAAAAAGGGGAACATTTTTGCACTGTTGGTGGGAATCTAGACTGGTGCAGGCACTGTAGAAACGGTATGGAGATACCTCAAAAATTAAAAGTGAATCTGCCTTTTGACCCAGCAAAACCACTTCTGGGAATATATCCGAAGGAATCCAAAACACTAATTCGAAAGAACATAAGCACCCCTATGTTCATTGCAGCATTATTTACAATCGCCAAGATATAGAAGGAGCCCAAGTGTTCATCAGTAGATGAGTGGATGAAACAACTATGAAACATTACACATTGGAATTCTACATTGGCCATAAAAAAGAAAACATTATCCTTTGCAACAGTATGGATGGACCTGGAGAACATTATGCTAAGTGAAATAAGTCAGTCAGAGAAAGAAAAATACCATATGATTTCACTCATATGTGGAATCTAATGAACAGCCTGAACTAACAATCAAAACAGAGACAGATTCATAGATGGAGAGCAGATGACGGTATTGGTGGGGGGGAGTGTTAGAGGGTGAAGGGACTGAGCAAAAGGGAAAAAGGACTCATGGACATGGACAACAGTGTGGTAATTGCTGGGGGAGGTGGGTATAAGGGGACTAAATGGTAATGGGAAAAATACAATAAAGATTAAATTTAAAAGATAAATAAAATAAAACTAATTAAAAATGACAAGATGTATTTTGTATCTATATATTAAAAAGGTCATGAAGAGATTAATGGTTGTTGGCAGCAGGTCAAATTTCTTTGATGTCCACTATTTTTCCCCCCTGGAATTCTGCATTCGTCACTCCCTGAAGGAGTTGCTCACACATTTATGTACATAAATTATGGTGCCTTTATTGCATCACTTCCAACCTATCTGGATAAAAGCATGGTTCAATTTTTTTCCCTGTGTGCAATTCCATTTTGGTGGCATTTCTGCTTCCTAATAAATTCCAGACAAAGTATATACCCAAAGCCTGTTTTTTATGTATTTCAGCTTTCTGAGTTCAGCCACACTTGGTTTGGGAGATGTCCCGCTAGGAAGTTACTTAGACTTACGAATATTTGGAAAGCTTTTTGCAGAAATGGAGGTCTGGAGAGTCATATAATCCCACCGTATATTGTGTCTCTTTTTCTTTTTTTTTTTGACTGTATATTTCAATTTTTGGTAGTTTGGAAGAGATATTTAATAATTTATCAACTAAATTTAATTATGTACTTACAGTTTCAACTTTGATCTCTTTTTAAACAATTATCAGAAGGATGTAAAAAAAATCCAAAATGAATTCTGACATAGATATAAAAGGTGCCTCCTCTATTTTTATAGTTTTCTGGTCTTTTAAGACAGGGCAAAATTTTCACTCCCACCATTTCTTTAGCATGAAATGTAAAGGTGCCCAAATGGCCTCATATGGTCTCAGCTCACACTCACCTTCTGTTACTTCCTAGAATGCATTTCGCTGCATTCTGGAATCAGAACTTAGCATTTTTTGTTACTTAAAACTAGTGTCTAACGGATAAGTGCTTGTATATATTTTTGTTTTGGTTCTTCTACTGTTTTAATACTAACACACCATTGAATAAATGTTTCCTGGGCAAATATCAAATTGATAACATCAGTTTATTGATTTTGTTTAAACGACAAACTAAACAGGAAATACATAAAAATCACACCTGTAGCTCTTCAAATTAAAGATTTAGTCATCTAAATTCTGTTAGATTTATGGAGAAACCAATCTAGCCTCTGCAAAGATGACTTAATTATCCAGCTCAATGGGTTAGAGCCCCAGGTTCATGGACATCCACAGAGAAATATCAGAGCACGATATTTTTGGACAATAGTTTTGACTTCCAATGCCGTACAATTTTTACTTACCTGGACCTAGGTAGACTGACTGCATTGCTTTCTGGTGGGGATGCTCAAAAGCATACTCAGAGCCCGGAAGTGACTGGGGCTTGGGGATGGATGTAAAGAAAATAAAAATCCTTAAACCAATGGGCAGGCAGTTATTTGAAGACTGACTACACTATAGGCAACACAGTCAATTCCTATATTATACCCTCTAAAAATTCACTTAAGATATAGTTCATACCTGTTAGATTGAATCTCAAAATGGCAAGAAATGACAAGTACTGGCAAAAAATGTGGAGAAAATGAAACCCTTGTGCATTGTTGATGGGAATGTAAATTGGTGCGGCCATTATCAAAAACAGTATGGAAGCTTCTCAGAAAACTACAATACAACTACTATATGATCCAGCAACTCCACTTCTAGGTATTCACCTGAAGGAAATGTAATCAGCAACTCAAAAAGATATCTGCACTCTCATGTCCGTTGCAGCATTATTTACAATAACCAAGGCATGGAAACAACCTAAGTATCTATAATGGACAAATGGATAAAGAAAATGTGGTATGAATACACAATGGAATGTTATTCAACCATAGAAAAGAAGGAAACCCTGCCATTTGTAGCAGCATGGGTGGACCTTGAGGGTATTATGCTTAGTGAAATAAGTTAGACAGAAAAAGATAAATCCTATGTGATATCACATGTGGAATCTGAAAAAAAATCAAACTCTTAGATACATAGGACTGATTGGAGGCTGCCAGAGGTGGGGGGTGGGGGCTGGGGGATGGAGTCAAAAGGCAAAAACTTCCAGTTTATAAGATACATAAGTCCTGGGGATGTCATGTACAGTATAATGACTACAGTGAACAACAGTGGATTTTATATTTGAAAGTTGCTAAGAAAATAGAGCTTAAAAGTTCTACCAAAGGTACAAACAATTTTTTGTTACTGTTTGTGGCTATGGCGATTAACTAAATGAATTGAGGTAAACATTTTGCAATACATACATATATCGAATCATTATGTTGTACAACTAAAACTAATATAATGTTGTATGTCAACTATAGTCAATTCAAAATCATTTACACAAAATGACAACAAAATAAGCCAACAAACAAAGACAAACTTTCCTAATTTTCAGGATTAATTAAGGAGTGACTACTTGCCGATAGAGTATTTGTTTACATAAGCTCATTCTCAATCTTTTTTGGTTTAATTCAGAAACCTCTCCATTGCATTAAAAAATAGTCTACTCAATAAAACTGGAAAAGAGCAAAAACAACTAAATTAAAATTAAAATCTCAAAAAATAGTTCACTTAAAAAGTTAAGTTTTATAGCAAGGTTTTGGTAGACATACTTTGTGTGTCTTGTACAGATTGTGAGATGCATATTGTGAAATGCTGTTACTACATTTTGTGGTACTGTTTCCTGCCCTGCCGTGTAAGATATTCTCAATTTTCTTAGCACGAAAGGTAAAGATATAGTGTCTTGGTATGTGATTAATTTGAACACTATGATCAGAGTGAAGCAGAATAAAGAAATCTCATTTACCCAAAGGGATGAAATACCTTACAAAGGGCTATACAGAAGAACTTTAGATTTTCCTATGGTGTTAAAATTCATTCAATTAACATCACAACTACTAACTGAGCATCTTCTATAAGCCAGGCATTGTTCTAGGCACTTCAGCACATAAGACCCTGCACTGCCTTACCTGTGAAGTTTTCAGATGATGAAAAACTTATTCATAATGAGACCATAGTAGCTCAGGAGTCACCAGATAATGGAGGTGATGGGTATGGTAGCAATGACTATTGGTTTCAACATGTAATTACTGAATATCTGCTTTGTAACAAGGCCTCTGACAGGTGCTAGGCAACAGTCCCGCTTTACTACATTTTGAACTCCTCATTTTTTGTTATTTTATTTTATTAGCATTTATAAGTCAATATTTAGGGAACTAGGTTAAAGAACTCTATAGAATTTGCCCCAGCAGGAAAAATCTTAACCTGACTAATGACTTTTCTCTCTCTCTCCCCCACTCCCCACCCCCTTCTCCTCATTTTCACACACAGACACACCCTTACACTCTCCATTTGATCCCCATTTGGCAGAATACAAAACAGCCAGCCATCCCTATCTTCACGGAGCTTACATAACAATGGGGGTAAATATGTCGGTAATATATTATATTGGCAGGTGATAAGTGCTGTGAAGAAAAATAAAGCAGGGAATTGCAACGAGCCATGGGGGACAGAACACCGTGATTTTAAACAGAAGTGGTCAGAGAAGGTATCACTGTGAGGGGACATTCGAGCAAAGCCTGGAGGAGGAGAGGGAGAATACCACATGGATATTTGGGGAGGAGAGTTACAAGTACAGGGAACAGGAGGACACACATGGCCAAAAGGAAAGGGGAGAGGGAAGCGTATCAGAGGGGAAAATGAGAGGGGCAGACGGCCAGCATCCCTACAGTAGTCTGCTAGGCACACGGTAACACAACACCAGAGAATGGGTGGCTTTAATGACAGAAACAGATTTTCTCACAGTTTTGGAGGCTAAGAGACCCAAGATCAAGGTGCCATCAGCACTGGTTTCTAGTAAACCTGTCTTCCTGTTTTGTAGATGATGAGTTTCTCGCTGTGTCTTCATATGGCCTTTCCTCTGTGTGCTCTCAGGGAAGGAGAGAGGCCTGGTGTCTTCTTAGAAGGACACCAGTCCTGTGGGATTAGGACCCCACTCTAACAACCTCATTTAACTTTAATTACCTCCTTAAAGGCCCTGTCTCCAAATACAGGTACACTGGGGTGAGAGCTTAAATATATGCATGGGGAACGCAGATCAGTCCATAACAATTTACAATTGCATATGGTTGTAAGCAGAGTGAGGCAAGGAATGGAGAGATGTGATCAGACTTTCTCTTTGAGGAATCGCCTTGGCTACCGAGAAGTTGGCAGACCGGTTAGGAGGCTGCTATGGTAAAATGGGAAGAGACGCGACAGCGGGAAGCCACAGCCTGTGGGATCTACTGTGCAGGTGCACTTGAGCACATTCTGGATGTCGCACTTGCCGTGCTGTTGAGCCCCTCTGTGTACCTCTCGATTCCTTTGTACATCGGCCTCTCTGATGCTGGACACTGCTGTGTCTGCATCTGCTGTAAAATGTGTAAAGAATTTCATACTAAGAAAAATTAATATTGACACTGACCAAAAATACTAAAGCTTACTAATGAAACTTTAAAATTCAGAATGAAATGTTTTTCCTTTATTTCTGATAGGATGACATTTTTACTCCCTTGCAATTAAGTTATCTCGGGTAAAAGTTCAATGGAGCAGAAATGGGGAAGAAGTCTATCTATAGGAGTGTGTTTTGGTTGAAAAATCTGATTTCCTCCAGTCTTCACATGGCTGGATTTTACTTGGCATTCGGGTTTTAGCTTGCAAGTCTCCTGTAAGAGGCCTTCCTTGATTACTCTATCTAAGGTATTTCCTGCTGTCACTTTCCATCCCATCATGCTGCTTTTTTTTCCAGCATGGCGCTTTCGCTCTACAGCATTTGTTTGTTGGTTTGTTGTTCACTGTCTGCCCTTCCTAGAATCTGCACTCCAAAAGAACCAGGTCTTTGTCTTGTTTGCCACTGTATCCCCAGCATCTAGAACAGTGCCGGACTCTTAGGAAGCATTCAATAAATATTTGTCAGATGAATGAAAGGATAAAAGAAAAAACATGGAGACCCAGTTATGCAGCTCACCAAGACGTACAGACTGTGTAAGGAGAAAGAAATCCCTTCTGTGTAGTGCCATGTTGAAGGCTGACAGGGGACCACACAGTAGACAAAGGGCTTGGCAGATTTCAGAGCTAGAAGGTTTGTATTTTTGATGGTTTATGTGCAGATCCGGGAGAGTAGAGATTGGGGTTCACATCTGCTCTATCTCCAACTCACTGAGTGACTACAGTACAAATCATTAACTTCCGCAAGCATTAGTTTCTCCATCTGTATGGCGTTACCGGCTAGTTTAAACATTCAGAAACCTTCGTTGGCAACTGTGACGCTATTTATGCTGTTTCTTTCAGGAGATTGAGTGCTTTAGGGAAGCTAGCTCTAGTTTTTCCCTTTGGTTTCCGAATTGCACCTCCTTGGCAGGCAAGGTGATTAATGGCCCTGGATTCCTCTCCTGCTCTGTTTCCCAGCCTCTCCCAAATAGTGTCCTCATTCAGTGAGGCCACATGACTTTGATGGGACGGACAGGGCCTTGATCACCTTACTACATGCCTCGGGTTATCATTGCCTGTTTTCGTTTCTCTTTTCTCGCCTACTCCAGCTAGATGAGTCTACCAGCTTTCTGCCACTCAGATGTGAAAGCCTGTCTCAGTGCCAGAAGTAGGCATATAGCTTTTACTCATCTCCCACTTGAGAGAGTGCAGTAATTAAGTCTTGTGCCCCAACCCAAGAGGCCGTCCATGCATCTCCCATTTATTCTTCCCTGCTGCCAACCAGAACTACTCTGCCAGGACAGGCCTTGGCCTGGGACCAACCATTGAATGACTTCCTTCTTGACTTCATTGCATCCTCATTTCCTATGAATCAGGCTCTGGGATCTGTCCTCCAGCCCCACTCAACTTTAATGCAGGAGAGATGTTGGACATAGTACTTAGGGGCATAAGCTTTGGACTCAGCCAGACAAGGTTTGAAATCCCAGCTATACTACCAACTCTGTGAGCTTGGGCAAGTTACTCAACTTTTCTGAGCCTCAATTTTCTCATTTATAAAATAAAGATGAGAAGGAGTTGTAAGAACCGTATGATGTGATATGGGTCAAGAGTTCAGCAGGGAGCCTGGTATGCAAGTCTAGTAGTTGCTGTCATCAGTCAAATGATTTTCTCCCTACCTTTTATTTACTCATCGACTTGTCTCTGATGGCTAGTGTTGCTGGTGCTCAGAAATGTCTCACTTCATCCTTTCAATAATGAGCTTGAAAAAAGAAAGTGTTCTAACGCCATGTCTACACCGACAGAATCAAGCAAAGATCATGTAATTTCCTGGAGAATAAAATTGTAGAGACAGCCAATCTGGATGGTTCCAACTGGATTACAGCATGTCAATATTTCATGGATTACTTAATTTTTCTTCAAATGTTCATTAGCAAGATTTTTTAAAAATAGTTTTATTCTGAAGCTGACTTTATTTGTTTTTTTTTCCATGCAGTAAATACAGTATTGGTTTCACATACAGCCAAGATTGATGAAATATTTTCTTAGTTACATGGATGGAATTTGTTTTCTCTAAAAAAGGAAATATCTCAACAGGAGCATTTAGGTATACATTTTCCATATATCAAGGTGTACAGCAGGTTTTCTTGAATGGCATATAATATTACATTCTGGTGTTAAGAAGTCAGTTTCAGCTGCGAGAGAGAGAGAGAAAGGGGAAAGAGAGAGAGAGAGAGAGAGAGAAAAAGAAAGAAAGAGAGAAAGAAAACAATGGGAGCATTGTAAGAAATATTTATAAGTCAAATGTACAGAGAAAAACCCCAAACCAAAACCTATTTCAAAAAACGTTGGAGGAAATGGTATATCTTTTTATGTGCTTAAGAAAACAGTTAAAAAGAACTTCACAGCATCAGGTCTATTAAGTACATTTATTCCAGTGATTTCCCAGATATTTCCAAGTTCCATTTAAAACAGAAGTCTCCTATCAAGCAATCCTTTGAAATTATTTACTCTTTTATGGTTGTAAAGTATGGAAACATAATACTTTTAATGGAAACCCTAATAAACGGCACATGCTACAGAGTGTCTACTGATGTGCTTTATAGGTTGGGATTCTTAAGTCTACACTTCTGATCCCAATAAATGCCCAGTGATGTGGAAGGGGATAGCTGGGAGGGCAAGGCCTTGTGAGAATGGCACGGACCATTCACGCCCACGGGGAAGATGTGGCCGCCGGCGTCCACTTGCATGGGAAGCAAACCATGCCGGCAGGCAGCCACAGATTATTTAGAACAAGGACCTTGGTTTGTTTGAGGCATGGTGACCTGATGGGGACCAAAACTTAGAAATAAATGTTCTTTCTTATGTTCAATGTAGAAGGATGTTTTGTAAAATCCTGATTGTGAATCCCTGGAATAAAGTCATCTGTAATATTTTGGGCAGATTTTTTAATTGGCCACAGAAATGTTAAAACCACTTGAGTTATAATGTTAAAATGGTATTCTGGTTAAAAGCAAGTCCCAGTCAAGAAAAGTTAGTGTATTTTCACACAAAGTAAATATATTTTAAAGTTATATATCCTTAACTTAATACTGAAATAGCAATAGCAGTTCACAGATGGATTCCCTCTCCCCTCCCCAGCAAATTATTTTTTATTGACATGTTTTCAAAGCATTCTCACCTGGGTATGTTTTGATTTAACAGTTCAGGCATTCTATAATAATTGGTTTATTGACATATGATGGATTCATGTTCAGTTTCCTAGGTTTAAAAAAATCTTGATAAAATGTTGTTAATAACCTGGGGTATACATTTCAAATAACTGTCATTAATAGAGAGACTTACACATAATATACTAGTTAACTATATATTCAAATATCAAATGGATGCTTAGAAGCAGATTAATTGAGGGTTTAATCATGACTGGCTAGATTCATGTACTTTTAGCAAATATATTCATTTTATTTCTTTTGTCTTAAAGTAAATGTTTAGTAGGCACTTAAATGGGTAGTGTATCAAAAACTAAAGCATCAGTAAATATGTATACAAAATATACCGAATGGTCCTGGCTGGTGTGGCTCAGTGGATTGAGTGCCGGCCCACGAACTAAAGGGTCACTGGTTCGTTTCCCAGTCAGGGCACGTGCCTGGGTTGCAGGCCAGGTCCCCTGTAGGGGGTGTGCAAGAAGCAACTAACCATTGATGTTTCTCTCCTTTTCTTTCTCCTTCCCTTCTCCTTTCTCTAAAAATAAATAAATAAAATCTTTAAAAAATATACAGAATGCATTATACTGCTTAAGACAATTCAAGACCATGTATATTCATCCTTCATGAAAGTGGAAAAGTCTATCATTTACAGAAAGACTCAAAGAAGTCCAGGAAAAAAATGGCAGTTACGGATAAAAGGTAGGAAATTCACCTGATTTTTTTCATATTTGCCGCTTGGGAAAACAGTTGTCTACCCCCTTTTAAAATGTCTTTGGTACTACGGGTGAAATATCAAAGACTGAAACTTTTAACAGCATTGTTCAGAAATGTCAGTTTGATACACTTAGACTATCATGTTTTAGTTTTGTTTTATTTTGAAATAACAAGACATATCTCCCAAACTATCTGAGAGGTTGGTTTCTTTTCCCCAGCCCTTACACCACCCTACCCGAAGTTTGAAGCTTTTTGTTAGATCTCTTTGATCTTCTGTTTGACTTCTGCTTCATGGAAAAATGCTCATAAACCTTCAGAGAAAAACTTTCTTTACTTTTAGCTTTATTTGAGAATTATAAACAGTGGACAGATCTATAGCAAAACTATTTTAAGAGCACTTAGGACCCACATGCTAATTTATTTGCTCACCACCAAAAAGAGGCTTGTTTGGTAAAAAAGAAGTTTGAAAAGTTCAACTTTGCTTCGTGAAAAAGAACTCCACTTTTAAGTGGCTAAAAGGATTGCATTTCATTTTTTAAAAAATATTAAGATCTCTAAAGCAACAGTCTTCTTAAAGATGTTATGCACAAGGATTGGCATGACATTCGAAATGGCTTCAAGAGTCCTGTTACTCTTGACATGCTGGCAAACATGTCACAGATGTGCTTTCTCAGTGCAGCCACAGTCAAGAGAGAATACAAAACCTGCAACTAAAAACAAGTGTCCTGAATTGCCAGGGGGAGAGTAACCGGAAGGCATTATGGTGTGAGAGCACCCCATTCATTCTAATCCATCATTACTCCAGCCTGCCTGCGTGTAGCTTCTCCACAAATTCTGGGACCCACTGGTGGGGCTCTATGTTCTTAGATGTTGGATAACGACCGTAGTTTCGGGTAAAAAAAACAAACAAACAAGAAACCTATGCCATTTGGCATTCTTCAATTCTAAAAAAAAAAAACGAAAGAAAAAGCCTTTCTAAATCTTTCAGTATAGAAAGTTAAAAAAAGGTAAGGATCGTTTATGCTACTGCTTTTTAAAATGGAGTTCTGTAAGAGTCTCTATGGGAGATGCACACTGATGTCTCCTGAACTGAACTCGTAGTGTCGAAGAATTTTATTTGAAAAGTCACTTAATTTCATGTAAAATTCAAATTTCAGCTTCTCTTGAAAAATTAGATATGACCACACTGGTATTTTCTCTACCAGCCTCAACTGGAAAAGGCAGTGGCCACACATTTTATAGAGACAATTTAATTTTTTTTTGTAATTTTCCTACTCTCTATTTCACTGAGCTTCTTTATGCATTTGCCCACGACACTGAGTTGGCATTTGGGTCTGTGACTCCCTATAGCATAAGATTACTCTGAACTGCTAGTAACGTCACTGATGTATCAGTATGAGGGAGTCTGCAAAATTCAAGTTCTGTTTTCAATAGATATTCATTCTACAGAACTGGCCCTTTTTCTCTAGCAGGACATTATGCAGACATTGTTTGGGAAATCTGCAGACCATTCTTGGAATAGATTGAATTCAGACGCCTTAGTCATTTCCAGCAGGGTTACAATGGGGGTGGGTGGGTGGGGAGAGTTCTACTCTAGGCTCAGTGGGAGAAGCTTCTTTTCCCATGTAGATGGCATACAAAATACATACTCTCAATAAAATGCACGTTTGAGGGGGTCAGAGATTTTGTTTTCTTTGTTATTGAATTCTAAGTACCTAGAAAAATGTTCGCCACCTAGTAGGTGCTTAGTAAATATTTCTTGACTGAACTGGATCGATTGTTTATTTACCAATGAACTAGATGAATTATTTAAAACTATGAAATGTCGGACTTTCAATTTAAACAGAAACTTAAAAAAAGACTTATTATTATTACTGTTTACTGAATGCTTTCTATGTGTTAGGTGTTTTATAAACATCATTTCATTTTTCTCATGGGGTTTTCCCATGGAAATCCCACTGAGTAGACATTGTTGACCCCATGTTATATGTTGGGACATTGAGACTCAGAGGTTTTTAATTGTCTAAAGTTATATGCATAGAAACAGCAATGATTTTTACTCAAGTCTGTTTAACTCCAAAATATGTTCTTTCTGCCACTCCATATTTCATTTTCAACATAAACCATATTTTGAAACATTAAGCAAGAGTAATGATGAATAGACTGTCAAAAAATACCAAAATACCTGACATATTTATTGCTGACACTGTCAATTCAATCAACTGGCTTTTTTATTCCACAAAATTAGCTGTTTGGCTGAGTTTATTGATCAGCTCTGGACTGTGCAGGGGAGAAGGGTGGGTGAATTGAGCATGCAGGAGTTAATCTGTGAGCCTGAGTCGGAAAAGATATAAAACACCACAGGTTGGACTTGGTATTCAGCTTCAGATTCTCTCCTCTCACCTGGCAATTGGCCTTCTTGATCTTATCTTTTATCAGCCAGAAAGCCTAAAGGATTAAATTTTCTCTGAGCGTCTGCTTTGACCTCTGGTTTGTCCCACCATGGCTTGAAAGCCTGGTGAAACTCCCAAAGCTCTTGGCCTTCTTTGCTTCCTGTTGACTGTGTCTGCTTTGTCTCAGATCTTCATTTTTGTATGTCTAGTTCTGGCCTGGCAGTCTTTCTCCAAGTCCTGATTTCTCCACTAGCCTGGCAGTTTTGGATGTATTTTTGATCTTGAACAGTAGCCACTCCCAGGACTGCAGCACACAAAATGCAAAGCCTTGACTTACAATTAGAATGATCTGAACTGGTCTGTTTAGCATGAGGTGGGGAAAGTTGTTTAACTTCTGTGTCTCATGATTACACTTTCTTCCTACCCCATGGCGTTGTGAGGGACACCTTTAATGGTGCTTATAAAGTGATTAATTTAAAAAATGCTCATGAATTCAAGGTAGTATAGTAATAACATTTTTTACTAAATTTCTGTTATTATATCTAAAACTAATTATATAGGTAAAACACAAAAACAATTTTGACACACATAAATCAAATAATTATGAAACACAGAATGGAAAATCAAAACTGAAACAAATATAGAAAACATTGATCAATAAGATGAAATGATTGAACACCTTTTGGAACACCTTCTGGAAGTGGGATCCTTAGATAACACTTTTGTTTGTTTCCCTTCTCATAATTTTTTTATTAAAAACTTAATGTAGTTTAGATACAGTAAGATTTACGCTTTCAGTGTAAACTTTTATGAGTTATGTCAAATGCATTCAGTCATATAATTACCACCATACACCATATTAAAAACAAAGGACAGTTCCATCACATTAAAATTTTTTTGTGCCTCTTTCTGGACAAGTTCTCCCTTCAGCCCCAGTCCCTGGCAATCAGAGAAAACCAGGTCAAAATATTTTGGTTCCCTAACCATTTTCAGATATTATCTGGTCATTTTCATGCTACCGTGTAGGCATTGGGATGAGAGTTACCAGCACTAAAAGGTTGATACTCTGGTGAATGTTATTGCTGTAATAAAATCCTTTTCTCTGATCTAGGAATCTTATGCCTTCTGTCAGCATCCATGAAACTGGGGCAGGTTAACTGGTTAATGTGCAAGTAGGGTAAGATTTCAGACCCTTTATTTGGGACTTGACCAGATTATTTCTTCCTTTCCAACCCATATGCATCTTATTTCTTTTTCTTGCTTTGTTACATTGGATAGGACTTCTAGTATGATGTTGAATAGCAGTGATAGGAGGGACCAGCCTTGCCTTTTTCTCAATCTTAGAGCAAAAAAACATCCAGATTCTCACTATTAAATATGACATAAGCTCTAAGTTTTAAAAAATGTTTTACTGTTCTGTGCAGCAGAAAGAAAGAAGGAGCTCCTACCTTTTGTGACAGCATGGATGGAACTGGAAAGCATTATGCTAAGTGAAATAAGCCAGGTGGTGAAAGACAAATACCATATGATCTCACCTTTAACAGGAATCTAATCAACAAAACAAACAAACAGGCAAAATATAACCAAAGACACTGAAATTGAGAACAGGCTGACAGTGACCAGAGGGGAGAGGGGAGGGAATTTCAGGGGAAGGAAGGAAGGGTTTGAAGGAACT